>JANAVB010034565.1:87500-178230 GCA_029216955.1 Iris pallida | reverse complement strand
AGTCTGCCATGTGGCAATCTCGGATCGTATCAGAGATTTTTTTCTGTTCCCGAAGAGTCTGTCATTATGACAGGACCATCATGACACTTTATGTCAGAGCCGTCAGCTGTCATCATGGCAGAGCATTAAATAAGGCCATTACTCGATGGCCAGCTGTGTGAAGGGATCCCATGGGGACACGTGGTGTTGATTGAGCCGCATATCTCTGTTGGTCGTTTGTGAGCCGCATGTACTTCCGAGCCGCATGAGGCTGGGAGACTCTTTGAAACCGCATGTAAGCCGCATGGATTCTCCTACCACGAGCCGCATGAGACTGAGAGTCGCCGCATGGGGTTCTCCTGCTCCGAGCCGTATAGACCATCATTCTGATATTTTCCATGCTTCTATACCGACAACTGCATTCACTCTTTTGACGGCTTCAAGCACATATTCCTGGAGAGATTCTACGAAGTAGGGCATGATGTGACGATGTCATCTCTCATGGACGTCGTTCAGGGAGAGAGGGATCTCACAAGAAACTATATCGAGCGGTTCTGCCAAACTGCAATGAGGTTGCCCCAAGGCAATCCCGAGAGCTCCTTAATTGAAATCTTCCAGAAGAAGCTGCTTCTTGTAATTAGCCTCTGGATGGGTGATGATCAGTTTAGAGATTTGACGACTTTCATTATAAGTGCTACCAATACGGAAGCAAAATTGAAGAAGGCTCACCAGTTGGGATTATACATCCCAGATGGAGAAGATAAGGGCAGACGTCTTGGGTCCACCGCCAACAACAACAACAGTGGCACCACCACCAACCGGGACAACAAGGACAAGCAGGCCCTGGTCATTGATGCGACTCAGAAGCCTGAACAAAAATAGGCGGAAGGTTTGTGGCCCAAGATCAACTACTCATTTGAAGATAGTCATGTCAAACCTATCTTCGACATGCTCCTGAAAGGGGGTAGGATCCAGCTCCCTCCACCAAGACGTGAGCCCCAAACAGTAGAAATGGAGGATCCAAAATACTGTCACTTCCACCGCTATGTTCATCATGCCACTCATGATTGCTTCCAATTGAAGCGATACATTCAGAGTCTTATCGACTCAAAAGCTCTGTCGATAGACTTTGAAGAGGTTACCATGGCGGCGAACATGGTATCTATTTAGTTTGGCAACTTCCCTCCAACAAGCACTCCAGATGGGATAATACCTGTCCTTCGGGCAACAATGGAGGTTACTAATCTTTCACCTGTCCGAAACCAAATATCTGGACTGGTACCTCTTACTACCTCGCGAGGAGAGATCATGTGGGTGCATCTAGACTTGGTGCCCGATGTTACCCAGGGGTGTCATCTCCTACCAACAAGAATAAGAGAAGGAAGTCTAAAGCCCGCCACACAATTTCAGCTGAAGCTGAAGAAGCTGTAGATGTTGTTACCCGGTCTGGAGCACAAGTCTAGCCCACACAAGATAATCCAGCCAAAGATCCTCAGCCAGCAACGTTGCCTCCTTCTGATGTTCCAAGGCCATCTCAGCCTCTACTGGCGGATAAGTCCAAGACAAGGGAGACTCGCTTCGACAGGCCACTCCACAATGATATACCTCAGGGACTGGAGAGACCTTACAACTTTGACATATTAGCACAATTGGCTAATACGCCAGCAAAGTTGTCACGATACGAGCTCCTAAGGCTCTCCAAGGATCTTCGTGTCGCATTAAGCGAGGCACTCCAGAATGCTGATGCCTACTTACCTCAGGTCAAGCCTCAAGGGAAAGACTCGCCAACAGATCTACAGGGCGGCGATAGCACAGATGCAATGCCCAACATCATATTTACTCAGCAGGACATATTGATCAAGTCGAATTTGCATGATCGCCCCTTATACTACACTGGGTACTTAGGCGACATCAAAGTGGATCAGATGCATATCGACCCTGGCTCGTCAATAAACATCATCCCGAAAAGCCTTCTCCAATTTCTTGGCATCTCTATGCATCGGCTAGCGGCAACCTGTAAGCCCCTGTTTTTCAAATTTCATATTAATTAGTGTTAATTAATTTTTAGTGTCAATTTAGCCTTAAAATAATTATTTAGATTTTTAGGAATTTTTCTAGAATTTTTAAATGAGTTTTATATATTAAAAATATCATTTTGTAATTTATTTAAATGTTTTAATATCACTTTACAATTATTAGAATTATTTTAATACAGATTTGTAATTATTTAAATTGTTATTATAGCAGTTTGCAATTTAGGAATTGTTTTAATTCTGTTATGCAAATTAATATTTGCATTTAGTTATAGTGGGGACCTAATTGTAAAATCCTAAAGTCTAAGGGCCTATCTGCTAAACCGACCGTCACCCCCACATTCTCACCCACCTTCGACGACCGACGACCGGCCAGCTGACCCGCATTTTCCGGCCGACCTAGGCCCTTCGATCGACCTCTCACCCCTATAAAATGACCCCCTCTCTCCCCTGACCAAAACCCTAACCCTAAATTCTCCCCACGACCACCACGAACCCCCATCTTCCCCACATAAAGTCCGCCGAAACCCTAGCGCCGACGAACTCCCTGTCCAGCCCCACCGTCGACATCCACCGCCTACAACCACCACCCGCTGCTTCGCCTCGACGAGACAACCTCAGCGCCACCGGAGCGCCGCCTCGCCGACGCCTCCTCCGCCGGCCAGGACGCTCGAACCCACCCCCAGCAAGTCGGACACGTATGTAACATTGTTTCTCGTGTCGTGCGTGTCTCGTGTTGAGTCTATATTGTTCGCTGTGTCCTGACGATCATGATGGTAAAACTGGACACGCGAGACTGAACTCGTACGTGTTGTGCTAGCCCAGACACGTTAATACATGTATCCCTAACTGTCAGGACACAGGGTCGAATTTTTTTTTTTATGTGTTAATTAAACAAAACCTAATAAAACTAACCTAAACCTAACCCCTAACACAGAGCTCGGGCTGACCCCATGGCCAGCCCGACCCGAGTTAAAACCCCCCCTGCGCGCACAGTGGGCCGAGTTCGAGCCCCTGTGTTGTTTTCCTTTTTCTTTTTCTTTTTCTTTTTCTTTTTCTTTTTGTTATATATATATATATATATATATATATATATATATATATATATATATATATATATATGTATTATTATACATACTATTTTATGTATATATAAATATGCTATTATATTTTTTTTTATATGCTATTATATATATATATATATATATATATATATATATATATATATATATATATATATATATATATATATATATATATATATATATATATATATATAAATATATATATATATATATATATATATATATATACATAAAATAGTATGTATAATAATACATATATATATATATATATATATATATATATATATATATATATATATATATATATATATATATATATATATATATATATACACACACTTCATTTTAGTACTTTATTATAATATATATGTATGTATGTATGTATATATATGTATTTATGTACATATATGTATATATGTATATATTTTCTTGTGTGTATATTTTTATAGTTAGTAAATTTTATATATATATATATATATATATATATATATATATATATATATATATATATATATATATATATATATATATATATATATTTGTATTTATATACATATATGTATATATATATTTTCATGTGCATATATATATTATTATTTATACACTTTATAATTAAATGTTTCCTCATATATTATATATATATATATATATATATATATATATATATATATATATATATATATATATATATATATATATATATATATATATATACTTTATAAATTAAGTATTTTCCTTATAAATATATATGTATGTACTTTTAAACATATGTATGTATATTTTTTACTATGCATAACTTTACCTTATTAAAATAGTAATATTTATTTATTTTGTACTTTTACCAAATTGTATTTTAGTGTATTTAAATTACTGTAAAAAAAAAAAAAAAAATATATATATATATTTATATATATATATATATATATATATATATATATATATATATATATATATATATATATATATATATATATATATATATATATATATATACTTTATAAATATATATATATATATTTATAAAGTATATATATATATATATATATATATATATATATATATATATATATATATATATATATATATATATATATATATATATATATATATATATATATATATATATATATATATATATATATATACTTTATAAATTAAGTATTTTCCTTATAAATATATATGTATGTACTTTTAAACATATGTATGTATATTTTTACTATGCATAACTTTACCTTATTAAAATAGTAATATTTATTTATTTTGTACTTTTACCAAATTGTATTTTAGTGTATTTAAATTACTGTAACCATTTGGTGTCCAAGCCTAGCATGAATTTTTGGGCCCAAATGTGTTTTCACACATTCAAGACCTGTATAAGCCGTATTGGACTTGATTCATGGCCTTGGGTCCTGTATTTGAACCTTGGTTCAAATTATATACATGGACAAAATACGCAGATCTATAATTAATTATTTAATTTCAATTGTGTGCAATGATGTTTTTGGATTTCTAAAAATACTTAGAGTACTGTTAAAATTCTGGAAAAATAGTATTTAGATACTATGTTAATTTAGCTAATTTAGTATAATTTTTATAGTATTTAATTTACTGTTTTGCCACTAATTTGGCATATGAAACCAAAACTCATTTTCTGTATACTTAGGAAAGCTGATTTTTATAAAATACTTGTACTGGTTAATAAATTCCAAAAAAATTATAATAAATTTCTATGATTAACAAGGATCACTTTGATACTTTACTTTAAGAAAAAACTAGGCTTTTTGTCTATCTCTAAAATTGTTGGAACACAATGGTCTTTTGATTTATTTATTAATTAATTACGACTTGTAGCTTTTTGTGTTATTTTGAGTTTTAGCCGTGTTGGACCCCACCCATCTCTAGTGTAAAGACCCTAGAAAGTTAGTTAAAGTAGTGTGTCATCCCAATTAGTGTCCTAGTGTTTTAGCTTAGTGTAAAAACTAAGTTATTGTATTTATTTCTACAGTGACGAGTTACCGGACATCTATAGCACTGTTATCGCAGCTTGTTTTGTTTTGTTTTGCTTTGCTAGAGGCAAGTACTTTCTACAAACTTTACATATTGTTACATAAATGAACTGCTAATCCAACCATGTTAAATGCTGATCCTTGGGGTAGCAAGTTAAAATATTACATGTTGTACTTTCCATTACTACCATGCTTAGAACAGTCTTGATGTATCTCTCACATGATTAGAATATGGGTTATGGAGAAACTGATAGTAGTGTACGTGATCATGACCCCCCTATAGTAGCGAGCGAGGTCGCATTTTATATGCATACTTTGCCGCAGGCCATTATCCCGCATTTCTGTACGGATGTACACTTATGCTTGTTAACTTGTACGTATGTACATTTCATTTACATGTACCACAATACATTGTACATCTATTGACCGATCACGTACTTGCTACAGTTTTAAACATTACATATACGTCTGTCTCTATGACATATGTGTCCTTGCCATGATAGACTATGTGATGCCATGCTTTCCAGTTATTCCTCCTATGTTCATTTCCATGTTTCATATGCTAGTTTCTTAGATTCAGTACTTGCTCCCGTCCTGACAGGATAACGTTGTAGGTGTCCTTACTGAGGAGGAGTTACTCTGCGATACATATTATGGAGATACTGCCGAGGACCCGGCTTTGCCATACGAGGATGTTCCTGCGGGGAGACTCGTCTAGTTTGCCTAGCTATTTGGGATATTTAGTGTAGTCATGTATTAGGCTACATATTTTGGAACTTGACATGTATCCAGTTTTACATTTTAGATCACTTGTACTTTGGACTTATTTCTATATGAGACGACTTTTGTGTTTGGAGCATTTATGACTTTATTTCACTTATAGAACTGTTAGCACATTTAGTCTTATCCTGTTGTCTTTAGAACAGCTTACTACGTTTTATCTCAACGTAGGCTGGGCATGACTCGGCCTGGCCCAACAATTTAGGTAGCGGGTCGTGACACAACCAATACTGCCATTAGCGGTTTTAACTCAGGAAGGAGCTATCCCCTAGGGAAGATCCGATTGAAGTGCCAGATTGGTGACCTGAAGACGGAAGTTACCTGCTACGTCATAGATGCAGACACCTCCTACAACATCCTCCTGGGACGTTCGTGGATACATGATTATATGATCGTGCCATCCACCCTTCACCAGTGTTTCAAATATGTCAGTAAGCACGGTTTCGTGAAGACCGAATTTGTCGACATTGATCCCTTCAAAGGGGTTGAAGCTTATTACTCTTCCGAGGCTTGTCTATATGACAAATCCAGGAAACATATAACGGACGAGCCAGAAGCCATCACTGGCCAGAAGGACCCTTGAGAATTCGTCTCCAAGCCCGCAAATCGGGCAGGACCATACCCCTTGTCGCAACCTTGCATAAAGAGGTGCTCGGTTCTCCTGCCACACCTACGCAGTTGGAACCAATGGTCATCCTTCTCCCGAGATCCAACCAAGAGCCAAAACCTGTCATAGGACCAATGGTGATCCGGTTGCCAAAGACCAATCAAAGGCAACAGGAAGATGCAAGGCCCTTTGTAACACCAATGGTAATCCGTCTACCAAAATCTACTCCAAGGCGACCAGAAGATACAAAGACCCTTGCTGAGCCCATTGTCATCCGTCTTCCCAAGACGAGTCAGCAGCCAAGTGTCAATCCAACACTCTCAGGCAAATTAATACCTCAAGCAGAACCCCTGGTGGTCAAGTTGCCCAAGACGGCATCCCAACCTTTAGGATCGTAGGGGGTAGCCAAGGTGGATAAGGAACTCGCCAAATACGTGGTTGCACAGGTGGATAGCCCCTCTCCTGATGATGTAATACTGGTGGATAAAATTCCTTATTTCATCAATAAAAGGCAGCCGTTAGACTATTCTGAGTATGATAAGCCTAATCTAACGTATGTCGCACGGGACTATCTAGACGTGAGCCTGCACACACAGGTGACAACCGTCCGTACCCCGAATCGACTTGTTCCCATAAAAGGCGCTTACTTTTCGGTCCCAGATAGAAGAGGATGGGATTACACAATCATCTTTGGCCGAAAAGGAAGTCCTTAATCTTTCGCGCCATAAGAGTCCGACCTCGGACCCGACGTTGGAAGACTACCGCTCTACTTGTGCAGTCCTCAAGCCAAGTACTTCATGCAAAAGCAGGGGTATGACATGGAGGCTACCCCGGGTCTGAATTATGGCAGTGGTCGGCGACTGCCTCTACAGCCGCCGGCACCGGCAGAGAAGCCTTAGGATCATTATCACAAATCCAGACGCGGTCTCGGGTATGTTACTCCACCAACAACGCCCGAAAGTTCTGATGAAGAATGCGAGTGGCACTCTCATTCGTCCGAGTCACCCATTTACGACTCCGATAGCAGTATTGGAGATATATTCAGACAGGCATTATTTGTCAATATGACATCCGCTGATTTCGAAGAAGAAGACGAAGACCTACTTGAACCACTTGAGTTGGAGCTGTGGGTCCAGCAACTAGATGCACAATGGGAGAAACGCTTTGAACTTCGTGATCCTTCTACTGAAGATGAGGTTATACAAGTTAACCTTGGCGATGAATCCTCTCCAAAGCCAATCTTTGTCAGTAAAAGCCTGACAGACGACGAACGGGAGTCGTTGTTAGAACTCGTTAGAGAATATATCGACGTCTTTGCCTGGAGCTATGTAGACATGCCAGGGCTAAACCCCGAGATTGCACTCCATAAGCTCAACATTTATCCGGACGCAAAACCAGTCAAGCAACAGCAGCGACATTTTCGTCCAGACATCATGAATTCTATCAAAGCGAAAGTGAATAAGCTTATAACTAGTGGTTTCATCCGTGAAGAGTAGCACCCAGACTGGGTAGCCAATGTAGTGCCAGTCATCAAGAAGAACGGGAAGATCTGAATCTGTATTGATTTTCGCAATCTGAATGCGGCATGTCCTAAGGATGAATTTCCTCTTCCGATCACCGATATAATAATCGATAATACGTGTGGCTTTGAGCGCATGTCCTTCATGGTTGGCTTTTCAGGGTATAATCAAATCAAGATGGCTCATGATGATGAGAAGCATATATTATTCCTAACGCCGATCGGCGTATATTGTTATACGGTCATGCCCTTTGGCCTGAAGAACGTCGGTGCTACATATCAACGGGCTATGAGTGTCATCTTCAGAGATCATTTGCATAAGACGGTAGAGTGTTACGTAGATGACATCGATGTCAAGAGCCGTACCAAAAACGATCATTTACATGACTTATGAACAGTATTCGACCTCATGCGGGCATACAACCTGAAGATGAATCCCACCAAGTCTTTTCTGGGGGTGTCTAGTTGAAAGTTCTTGGGCTTTGTCATTACTTCCTGGGGCATTCACATAGATCCCGACAAAACAAAAGCAATCCTGGAGATGAATCCACCAAAGAATCTCCGCGAACTCCGCGGCCTTCAGGGAAGACTAGCCTATATCAGGAGGTTTATATGTAACCTCTCAGGACGATGCTAACCCTTCACTCAACTCATGAGGAAAGGTGTCTCTTTTGTATGGAACGAGGAATGTCAACGTGCCTTTGATGATATTAAGGAGTACCTGATGAATCCGCCAGTTCTGGTAGCCCCGGTCGCCGAAAAGCCCTTCCTGCTCTATGTACAGGCGATGGAACACTCCTTCTGTGCTCTGCTAGCACAGAATAATAACGTAGGACACGAACAAGCCATTTACTATCTCAGCCGGATGATGGTAGGACCGGAACATAGGTATACTGTCGTGGAGAAGGAGTGTCTTGCCCTAATGTTCGCCATTCAGAAAATACGACACTATATGACAGGGCAGACCATCCTTGTTATTTCACGAGTTAATCCCCTCAGGGTTCTCATGACCAAGCCAGGCGCACTAGGTTCTCGTCTAGCCACCTGGGCGATACTGTTATCCCCATACGACATGGTCTTTGTTCTGCAGAAGGCTATCAAAGGTCAAGCCCTGGATGACTTCTTAGCAGCCCATCCAGGCTCAGAAACAGCCAGAATTTATGAAAAAATTCCTGATAAAGTCGTCACCTCGAATATGACTTTGCACGACGCTATTTGGCGCATGTTCTTCGACGGTGCTTCAAGAACAGGACCACAAGGTGATATCGTCGCTGGGGTCGGGGTGGTATTTGTTTCTCCCTCTGGACTAGTAGTCAATCGGGCGTATTCTTTTACAAAACCCTGTTCGAATAACGTAGCCGAATATAATTCTCTAGTCATTGGACTCTAACTCGCGAAAGAGGTAGGAATCAGATACCTGGAAGCATATGGTGACTCGCAGTTGGTTGTTAACCAGATCCAGGGTTCTTACGAGGTTCGTAACGAGGACCTGATTCCCTATCATCAGACATCAATTGCCATCATTACAACCTTGGAGGGGTTCTTTATAGAGCACGTTCCTAGGCTTCAAAATATCAAAGCCGATGCCCTGGCAGGTCTCGACGCTTCCTTGGCACTCCCAAATAACACTCATCATCTAGTCGACATAGTAGGCCATGAACTGGTCTGCCCCCAGAACAATCTTCAACTGGGTATAAGTTGCTTCGCCCAGATAATCAACGACATACAAGACTGGAGACACCCGCTCATCGACTTTGCGGTCTATGGAATTTTTCCAGAGGATGTAAGGGAAGCTACCTCAATCAGAAGATGCTCCCTCAGATTCTTCTATGATACAGAGACGAAAATGTTATATCGGCGATCCTACGATGGGCTACTACTAAGATGTCTGTCAAATACAGAAGCCAAAGAAGCCCTACGTGAAGCTCATGACGGTACTTGTGGGGCTCACAAACCTGGCCCAAAATTACAAGATTGTCTTCGTCGGATAGGTTATTATTGGCCCACAATGGTCGCAGATGCAGTTGATTATACAAAGAAGTACAAGGCTTGCTAGATCCATGAAGATTTCATACATCTGCCATCTGAATTCTTGCACCCGACAGTGGCCTCTTGGCCATTCGAAGCATGGGAAATGGACATCATTGGGCCAATCTCTCCGCCATCATCTAGAGGGCATCGGTTTATACTTACAATCACCGATTACTTCTTCAAATGGGCAGAAGCTGTTCCGTTGGCAGAGGTCAAGACATCGAACATGATTAGCTTCATAAAACATCACGTCATCTACCGTTTTGGACTATCCAGAAGGATTATCCACGACAATGGTCCACAGTTCGCAAGCCACACTTTCTATCGATTTTGTGATAAGAATCGAATTCAGAAAATAGCCTCGACAACATATAACCCTTCGGCCAATGGTCTGGCTGAAGCATTCAACAAAACCATAATCAAGCTCGTCAAAAAGTTTGTGTCTGCAAACAAGCACGACTGGAATAAAAAGCTTGGTGAGTGTTTATGGGCGTATCAGACGACAATTCGGATGGCTACAGGAAATACACCGTTCTTCTTGGTTTACGGGAGCGAGGCAGTCCTCCCATTGGAAACCCAGATCCCTTCGCTTCGAGTGGCCCTCACCTACCGGTTAACGGCGGACGATAACTACCGCCGACGGCTACAAGAGTTAGAAGCATTAGATGAGAAGCATTTACAAGCTCAACAAAGCATAGAGCTCTACCAAGCGCGCATCTCTTGGACTTTCAACAAGAAAGTCAAACAGAGAATATTCCAAGTTGGCAATCTTGTCTTGGCCATTCGTCGACCAATGGTCATGACTCACAAGACCCTCGGCAAATTCCAGCCTAAGTGGGAGGGTCCGTTCGTCATCGAGACCGTATTCTCCAACGGCGCGTATCACCTCGCAAAACAAAATGGAGACTTGCTCATGATGCCCATTAATGGCAAGTTTCTCAAGAAATACTATGTCTAAATGACACCTTCCAACTATCTCACGGATTGTGAGTTATATACCCTCAGGTATCGCTGAACTTACACTCCGACTTCAAATCTTCCAGATTGTTGAGTTACGTACCCTCAGGTACCACTGAACTTACTCTCTGACTACTCCGAATGAATCCATATCTCATCCCTTGGTTATATCTATGAACTTCCTGGTCATAGCTTTTGTCTCAAAATCTATTACCCGTACCACCAGTGCGCAGAAGGGTAATAGGTCCATACAACTTATCCTAATCTATTACTCGCACTGTCAGTGCACAAAAAGGGTAATAGGTCCACAAAATTCTCCAACGGGGAAAAACAACCATGTCCATATTACCTCTGAGTTGTTTTTCCGTCCATTACAAACAAATCACCCGATGCATAGAACTTCCACGTTGATAGCACCTCTGAGTTGTTCTGTGTACCTTTATTACACCTACCCCTACCATGTCCTCATTACCTCAGAGTAGGAAGGCTTTGTTTTGACCCGTATTTACCACATCCTCATTACCTCTGAGTAAATATGTTGGTTTCCTCTCCACTTATTATCCGTACTCGCATCGCCAGTATACAAAAAGGGTAATGAGTCCACAAAAGTTATTTTAATCTATTACTCGCACCATCAGTGTACCAAAGAGTAGTAGGTCCACAAAATATTATTCAAATCTATTTTCTCGCATGTCCAGATGCACAAAAGGGCAATAGGTCCATAAAAATCCCCTAGTGGGATGTCTTTTATCAAATATAAATGTTGTATTAGGCCCTCTAGTACAAGCACCACAAAATATTATAGATAAAGTGTGGAGTGAACATACTCTGCTTATTCAAGATCAGTTACATTCATAGGACTACATCGACAGCAAAGAAAGGAAAAATCTAGCAATATATAGTTGGGATTGACAGCGCTTCGTCTTCAAGTAGTTTCGTGGCCCTCGAAGGAAGTCATATTTTACTGCTGAGAAGCAAACAAAGCTATTGAATCTCCAAGGAGCTGCCGGAAGGAGGATAAATATAGCATGCTATCCTCCCCTCCATATTGCGGATGCCTTATCCCCGCTCCCCCAAGGGACCATACCTTCAAAACATGGTCCCTGATGGTGGTTTCGCCTACTTGGAGAGCCGTAAGGACAGGATGCTCATAACGACGCCTGACCACCGTCCAACTCTCCGAGGTATAAATGTTCTTCCTACCACCTGGGGAAAACTCTTCCGAAGCATGAAGAGTCCTGAGGTGTTTGATGTATATGCCAAAAAGGCGTGGGAAAAACTCTTCCGAAGCATGAGGAGTTTTGAGCTACCTGATGTAGGCGCCATAATATTGTATTTTCACTCCATCACTGACGTCGGTCCTGAAGAAGTTTGCTAGCCAGATCCCTATAGGAACAGAGGAAAAAGGGGTTTAGCACTGAGAAAACAAAGAACTCTGTTATGCGGCCTAGCCAGTTATGCGGCCCAGCCAAAACATATAGCCCCCAAAGTCATGAAGTACTCATGCAGCATTTATACGACTAAGTCATTATCATGCGACTCAGTCATGAAAAATGTATGCGGCCCGATCATAAAGAGCTCATGTGGCTTAGTCTTAGAAAATTTATACAGATCCACCTTGAGGCACTCAGGCGGTTCAAGTTCGAATAAGCAGCAGTTATGTGGCCCAGTCCATGCGGCCCTATCGTACAGAACACATGTGGTCTAGAAGAGATAGGACATACATCGACCAGGCTTATAGCATAGGCAGTATATGACAGGCCCGCGCATGAAATATGCGCTATGGCCATTTGAAATTTCAGTCATTATCTGCTCACCATGAATGAAAGGAGTATCTGCCGCTCTCGACGAAGAAGCAAGTTTCTTCCCTTTGACCGCCACACCAATCGACTTAGAAGCCTTTGGAGCCATTGCAGAAAGTATAATCAAAGGAGGAGAAGGTGAAAGAGGAAAATCTCTCTCCGAATGACTCCTATTTATAGAATTGCTGAAGAGAGACTCTTCGATTCTCAAGATCATTAAGGATAGGGGCGACGTTTGGAGACTTTATCCCTAGTAACCGTCGAGCGTCTCTTCAATTTTCAAGATCATTAAAGATAAAATTGACGTTTGGGAACTTTATCTCCAGTAACCGTCGGCTTCATCTCGAAAATAGATCCACAACCGAGTCAGGAGAATTAAATACAGCAATGACAGCTGGTAGACTCTCTACGGCTCGAAGCGTCCCTGTGACTCAGTATTTCTCTGCGACTCAGGATCCCCCTGCGGCTCAGTATCTCTCTGTGACTCAAGATCTCTTTGCAGTTCGAAAACAACTTCCTGCAACTTGAAGACTCCCTATGGCTTGACATATTTTTCATGCTTCTTATTCAAAGTATTCCAAATTTATAATTTGAAAACTTTGAAGAAGATCTTGTAGAAACATAAAAAATATGGAGTTCATACGGATTACGAATTGCCGTATAGGTACTTCGGGCCAAATAGGTCCGCATAAAGGAAAGCCGCATGACATATGCGGCCCATCGACAAACAGCTGTAAAAGGAAGACATGCGGCCAAGAGGAGCAGTTGGACTGATAAAGCTGACAAGTCCTGGCAAAACATGACAGTTCTGACACTTCGACAAGAAAGATAAGACGTGAGACATCGCCCAAAAGCAGGGTTCGTACGTCTCCATGCGGCCAAAAGAGTGTCATCCAAGCCGCATGAACCTCATACGGCCCAGCTTATACGGCCCTAAAGTTCCTAAACTTTATGCAGCCTGTGATCCAAGCCGCATGAGTCTCATGCGACCCCACATGATCAAAGACTGAGAACACCATACGCAACGGGACACGTGGCAAACGGACCCAGTCCCTAACTACCCAGATTTGTTGCAACAAAATCCCAACAAATCGACAGATGGCAGCCCAAGAGCGGGTCTTCGTGTGCTAATCAGCCACGTGGACGCAAGCCGTCCATGCGGCTCAAAATATATCCTATTATAAATAGCAGGGTGCCACACCCCTGCAAAGGCTGGCAACCTTCAAGAGAAAAGCAATTTCTCCACGAGCTAGAGACTGCATCAGATAGTCCACGGAGTAAGGCAGAGTTGATAGTACTTTCCCGAGCCTCCACCGTCAGCCCCCAGAATTAAAACTAAACAATTGTACTTAGATTATTTTCTAGGATTTCTTTCTAGGATTTCCTTTATACAAGAAAGTTTGCAATCAATTTCAGTGTTCTGTAATACCTGTCTTTGATTTTTTATGGCAAACAGTCCATACTACCGTTGATTTGTTATTCTACGCCCTAATGAAGTTCACGCCTACCTCGTACATATTACCTCCGAGTAGTCATTCCTTCCATGATAGCCTTGTGTTGTCACAACTATCTACGAAACCTTTCACGTCCATACTACCACTGAATTGTTATTCTACACCCTAGCAAAGATTGTGCCTACCATGTCCATAACACCTCTGAGTAGACATCTCTTCCATGTCAATACCCCGTGATTGTCATAATTATATATAGAACCTTTCACGTCCATCCTATCTCTGAATCGTTCTATACACCCGTAGAGTCTATCCTTGCCATGTCCATGTTACCTCTGAGTAAGGAAGATCCTACCACCAAATTTTTTCGTGTTTACCATGTCCATATTACCTCTGAGTAAAACACCCTATCTTTAGCAGAGTTATCTCCGTTCCCTCATGTTGTATTACCTCTGAAGGAATTCTCACTATTGTACAAGAAAAGTTTACAGCAAAAAGACATGCGAAACTAAATTTTCATTTATGGAATGGAAAGGTTTTATTTCTTTTTCTACCAAAAAGAGTCTCTCAAAAAGCAAGAAACGGAAGTCTGAGATTTGTTTTGAGTGAAACAATCATCCGTACAGGTACTACCAGATAGCAATGTGCTTCAACAAGTCAGCTTCCATGCAGGTACTACCAGGTAGCACTGTACTTCAACAAGATAGCTTCCACACAGATACCACTTAGCAGAATTGTGTTTCAACGAGGGAGCATTTGTGCAGGCACTATATGGTAATCCTATGCGTCAGCAAGAACTTCAGCACATCTTGCAGTCATTACTTTAGAAAAGTAAAATGACCATGTGCATCGGTTTAACGAAGCTTCGGTGCATCTACGGACACTCCTCCAAAATAGCAAGTATTCATGCACATCGGCAAGGAAAGCTTCAGCACATCTACAAGACGATACTCCGAGGAGTAGCCGCTCATGTCCATCAGCAAAACAGAGGACCAAAGTTTATTACCTGTGACAGGCGGTGGTACATCTCTGTGAACTACGACACCCACTTCGGTGAGTCATCAATATCAACGGCCACTGATGCGGGCCGCTTTCCTTTGGCCTTCTTGGAGCTCGCCGCAGGAGCTTTTGGGGTTCTTGATTTCTTGGGAGCCATGGTAGAAAAAGTTAGGGTTTGAAAGAGAAAGAAGACTCTGATGAAAAGCTTCTGTGAGAAGAAAAAAAAGACAAAAAGCTTTTCTCTCTCCTAACAGACCCTACTTATAGGGTACGGCCACGTCAGTGAAAGAAGACAAAATACTTCATGAACGGGAAAACTCTTCGGGCGATGTAGGAATTAAGAGTAAAGATCATGATGACAGTTCCCTAGACACAATGAGTTGTGATAAACTTTTAGTGAAGTGACGGCTCAAGGCATTTAATGTCGAAGAAAAAGCGTGACGACAGCCTGTCAGTATGTGTGCTGGGCATTCACTTGCAAAGGATACGTGTCATGCTTCTGTTCAAAGTATTCTGAGCTTGGCTCAAGTTTGAAACACTTTTGTAACTCCACTTCCATAAATTTTGAAATGTAATATTTTCTATTTGGGTTTAATAATAAATTTTTCCAAAATCATTATGCTATTATATAGTTAATGACTATATGTTCTTTTCTTTTATTCATATAAGGTTGGTTTGGGCTTCTCCAGCCCAGCCCATAAGTATGGGTGGAGACTCTGCTTTGGTGATGGATTTTAGAGAAGTATTGTCCTTTCGAATCCATAAAGGATTTCAAATCCCGCCAATTCTACCTATGTAACAAACTTCCCTGGCTATATAAACTGTCTTCCCTTTCTCCAACAGTCCTAACAAACTTTCTGACATCCTCGTCTCCTTCCTCCTCAAGAAATTGTCCAACTCAAACCCTAGAATTTGGGGACGAAGCTATAGCGGATTCATCTCCTTTGAAGGCGGCGATAGGTCGGAGTGACAGACCGTGGCGACTACGACGAACGGTTGGCGACGAGTTTCATCCACGACAACGGCTGTGCATAGATCGACGACATTCCTCATCGTCCTGTTGAACTCGATCCCAGTAAGCAAATCAACAACTCAATTGAACTCAATTTCTGACGCATGAACTAGCTTTTAATCTCCAGTTCTTGAACAAATTCTTTTTCTTCATCCTTCAATTCTGTATAGAAATCCTATTTTGAAGTTTAGATCAACCGAAGATTACTCATCTTCGTAGAGATTCACTACCGGGTTGTAGTTTGTTACCATACTCTAGAATCGTCATCAGAACCGTAAGTATCATGTTATATTTTAACATGAGGGGATTGATACGCTCTTGATGAATTTTTAGATCTGCTCTTAGATTCTAGAGAATTTCCTTTTTAAACTTTTATCACCATTTTGTGTCAGCTCTATTAGAATCATTGGATCTGGTTGCACGAATACATTGACCAGTTGGTGATCTCGAGTCGGATACGGGAGTGAGTATCCGATCCTTTAGACCCTTAATTCTAATTTCTCATTTCTTGCTTAGCAATGTATGAATTAATTGTGATGTGATCTTCCCTGTTTTGTTGTGCACCTGCTCGATCTATTGCTTCTAAAGATTTGAACCAGATCGGACTAGTAGCTTGCGTTCCGTTTGTGTCACCAAGTGTCATTTGGATCTCACCTTCCATCAGGTAATTCTTAATTTTCTTTGTTGAAGCTGTGCTGCCTAATTAGTTCGAATGATTAAACGAGGGCAAGGAATTAGAAAGCGTTAGGAATTATGGGTGCTTGTGAAATCTTGAATTAATGAGCTTACTGCATTTAATTTTAATAATAGTTGTTAGTAGATCTGAAGGATGTTAGGCTGAATAACTAGAGATTGGAACTCTTGGGAGTAGACCAAGTTAATGTCAGTTTGTATTACTGAGCCAATTGACAGGTCTCAAAGAATTTGTATTCTCTGATATTGGTAGATAACTGGAATGTCTTGTTTAGACCATTTTATGTAAAATTATATCATTCATTCGATGTTATGCTAGCTCTATATTGTGAGTAATCATTTGAGTGTCTTCTCAACTAAAGTTCTATTTTCAACAAACTAAGTTGTTCTTTACTGCTTTAATATATAGGAATATGGCTAGGAATTTACTAATTAGGTTAGAAGAGTGGCTGTGGTGGGAATTAAATGTCATGATAGACCTGGACTGGGGAATTGGTACACTTTTGAGTTTTAATGTATAATTACTCATGTTTCAGTCGAGTATTCTGTAAACAGGCTTAAGGACTATGATAAATAAATCAGGTATAGATATGCTGAATTATACAGGGGATGATGTGGGTAAAAGTATTATGGTTGCTCTTGAGTAAATGGAACTGTCATGTTCTAAAAGCATGGTACAAGATGAAGAGGTGAAGTAGGGATTAGGCACTCCTGGTTGGGGCTTAGTACAACATGGATGTTTATTGGGAGTGCATTTTAACTTGGGATAACTACAGGTACTAACAAGAGTTGCAGGTATTGGTGCTACCTGGAACACTTTTAAACCACATTGAATTACCTCAGTTAGATGTTATTAGTATCATCATTACACATGACTTCCTATTACAAATTCATCTTGACTAATTTGCTAAGGCCAGTTAGAAACTGAGTATAGATAGCGGTGAATAACATCTGTTCTGATATTATAAGTTAGTGTAGCATTTCCTTAGCTTACTGTTATTGGAACTGTTGCATTTTCTGCTACTCTGAATGATGATCTGATTTCAGGTTGGTAGATAAATCACTAGGATTATAGGTATGGTTGATTATTGCTAACAGGAGGATCCTAATGGTAGTTGCCTTGTCCAAATTCAATAAGTTTATTGGTTGATTGAGGAGGGTTCAATTGGGGAGTATGATGGTGAACAAGATGCAATGACATTGAGAGTGTGGACTTACATTGTTTTCTTTTATACTTCCAGATTAGTGTAAATAATGCGTAGGTATACTCTTATCTCTTTGGGTCCAGTTAGTAAATTGGACAGACCTAGGCATATATTAGCAACCATTATAACATTGAAGAGTTATTAGATATATAGAGGGGCTATCTTATTTGGTCAACCTGTAAATTTTGTGTCATCAATTATGTATGTTTTGTTATGTTGAAGTACGATTTCCATTTTTATTTTACTAGTTAAGTTAGCTAGTAGGTATTTTCTAAAATGAGAATTTTGCTAAATATAGTTCAAAGTATTTTTCTAATATTAATGAATGAATGATTATCAAAGCTATAATATATATTTTCTAAACACAAATGACTTTCTTACTAAATATAGTTAAAGATATTTTCAAGCTCTAATATGTATAGCTAATATATGAATAGTTGTATTGTTGAGCTAAATAGCATTGTTCAAACCCTAACAAAATTCTAACAAAATAACAGGTGACATACATCCATGCAGTTCTACTCTCGTGCTTCCAAAGCGAGGCAAGTACATTGACTCGAGCTTTTACTTTGTTTCTGTCTTACATTCATGTGCCATGTTCTCATATCAGACACGTGATACACACGATTGCATCGTCCTTGCTCGTCATTGCATTGTGAGTCATTGTTATTGCGGGATTGAGGGAAATATTAACTAGTGTGTGACCACACCCAATATAGGTATTGTGGATAGACTAATCGTATACCTCACGTACGATTAAGTCGCACCTTATAGAATTGATTGATTGTGGATTGTGGTCCTTAGCCGGTCACACATTAGGTTAATATTTCAAAAGGGTCACACTTGCATTGATTGTTGTGTTCATTGTATTATTCATTGATTGTCGTGTTTATTGTCTTTGCATATTGATCGTCGTGTCCATTGTCTTCAGTTTTGTATTTCACTTCTGGTACCATAGTTTCATTTTTAGCTCTCATATTCTGGTTTCACCTTGTATTCTGTATTACAGATTATATTGTATATTATTCTTGTCGGGATTGTACTTTGCTTTTTTCTGACAGGACACGTTGCAGGTGCTTGAGGCCATATGGAGCATGATGATATCATTGGAATTGCAAGATTTAGTTTATTGTTTAGATTTTATTTCTGGAGATTGTATTTTTATGATTTCATTTTTGTATATTTTATTTTACTGGATTTGTCTTCGGATAACATTGTATAATTTGATTGATGGATATTGGTGATCTTTCTGGGACGTTTATAGATTCTGTGATTGTTTACATTACATTGTGACTTGGAGTTTTCCTTAGTATTGTACAGCTTACTTCGTGTCCATCGATGAAGGCTGGGCATGTCCGATTCGTATCCGATTATTCGGGAGCGGATCGTGACATATTTTTAGTGGTGGCCCATGCAGGTCCGTCCTAATAGTACCTAGGTATTGGAGTACTATTGGGGGACTTGATTAAACTAGGGAAACTTGAATCACCACATAGGAAATCGGGTACATCGAGTATATATGGATATTATATAAACATTTACATTTACTTGTAGGTTAGGTTTTCATCAATTACGAAGTTTTCTTTTATTGCAGGATGGTTAATACGAGGAAGACCGCGGATCAGCTCGGAGTTGTAGGCAGTTCGGGACAGTCTGCACCAGACGTTCCGATGGAGCAGCTTCCGCCACCACCTCCTATCTTTCCTCCGCTACCCCCGACGATGACGTTCGACGGCGCCCAGGTGATGGCCATGTTCCAGAAGTTCATGGAGGCTCAGAACCACCAGGCCATACAGTTTCGAGCGACAGTCATGGATGCACTTAGGACCCAAGAGCCGACAACACCAGCACCGGTAGCACCTCTAGCACCAGCAGCACCGAGACCGGGGACTGCCAGAGACTACCAGAACCTCTGCCCGATAGATTTCTGGGGCCATGAGGGGATCGTATATGCGGACGAGTGGCTGGAAAATACTGAGAGGACACTGAAGATGGCGAAGATTCTGGAGGACCTGAAGGTGGAAGTTGCGAGCATGCAACTTTTTAACCTCGCCAGGGCTTGGTACCGGGAGGAGCCCCAGTTTGCTGCGCCCCGAGTTCTTTGGGCAAATTTCAAAACTCTGTTCAAGGAGAAGTTCTTTTCCGATGTGGAGCGAGATGAGCTTCGGATGCAATTCGAGACATTACAGCAGTGGAACATGACGGTTGCAGAGTACACATCAGAGTTCACCCATCTCAGCAGGTTCGCGAAGAACCTAGTCAGAGCACCAGAGGATAGGGCTTGGAGGTTCAAAAAGGGCTTCACCAGAGAGTTGTGCATGGCGATCAGTCAGGCGACTACTTATGCGAGCATCCTCAAGATTGCTCAGGCTATGGAGAAGGAGGCAGATCCGAAGCTGAAGAGGGACCGGGACATCGATAGTAGCAGTTACCAGACGCCGGCGAAAGGGGCTCAGATTTAGGCGAGGCCATAGCAGCCGGCACAGCAGCATCACCGTCCAGCCAGAGTTTCTGCACATCAGCCACAGAGACAGCAGCAGACAGCTACTTTCGCTTTCTGTTACCGGCCAGGACACCGCTTTGACGAATGCCGCAAGAGGCTTGGACTCTGCCTATTTTGCAGATCGGATGCACATCAGATGAGGGACTGCCTACGGGCTGCAGTTCGGCTGACAGAAGGACCTCGAGGAGCTGGAGGACCACCACCTGCACCTCCCAGAGTACTACCAGCTGCACCACAGAGGGTTCAGGCTTTACTTACACAGCAGCAGCATTTTGTACAACATCAGTAGCAGAAGGGACCACCACAGCAGGGACGTGTTTACGTCATGGCCGCAGTTGAGAAGGATGAGGCAGTTCTAGATGTGATTACATGTTCTATTCTTTTATATTTATTTCCTGATATTGCATTGTTTGATTCTGGAGCCACCCATAGCTTTGTATCATATGAGTTTCTGTATAGATACGGCTTCACACCTAAGCCCACTAGGAGGAACTGTCGGATTCTGACAGGAGGAGGGGTAGTGCCAATTAGTGAGATGGTGGATTGCCCTATCACTATAGCTGGGAGGGAGCTTAGGGCTCGACTTCTAGTGATACCATTGCCCAAATTTGATATAGTCTTTGGCATCGACTGGATGAGTGAACAGTTTACTGTAATAGACTGCCATGAAGGAAAGGTGATTTTCAGCCCGCCTGGAGTTCCACCATTCGAGATCAGCAGACGGATTGTAGAGAGGCCAGAGGGAGTCTACTTCGGAGCAGTTACAGAAGACCAGAAGTTGTCGCACCCGTTGATTGCAGAGTTTCTCGACGTCTTCCCTAAGGAGTTGCCAGGATTGCCGCCAGATCAAGATGTGGAGTTTAGCATTGACCTAGTGCCCGGATTAGCGCCGAAGTCCCAGCATTGCTACAAGATCAACCCGAAGGAAGCTGCAGAATTGAAGGCTCAGATTGATGAGTTGGAAGGCAAGAGTTTTATTCAGTCCAGTGCTTCACCCTGAGAAGCACCGGTACTCTTCGTGCCGAAGAAGGATAGGACTTTTAGAATGTGTATCGATTACCGTGCACTCAATAACATCACTATCAAGAATAAATACCCGTTGCCGCGAATAGATGAGCTGTTTGATCAGCTTAGTGGAGCAAAGTTCTTTTCTAAGATTGACCTTCGGTCGGGTATCATCAGATGAAGGTTCAGGAGCAGAATATTTCGAATACAGCTTTTAATACCCATTACGGCCAGTATGAATTCTTGGTGATGCCGTTCGGACTCACCAATGCTCCAGTAGTATTTATAAACTTGATGAATAAAGTTTTTCACAAGTATCTAGACAAGTTTGTCATAGTCTTTATTGACGACATACTGATCTATTCGAAGATAGAGGAGGAGCATGTGGAGCACCTGCAGATTTTTTTAGAGATTCTGCGGAAGAAGAAGCTGTACGGAAAGCTCTCGAAGTATGAGTTCTTCTTGGACAGAGTGGACTTCTTGGGCCATGTGGTGACTGGAGAGGGGATTTCTGTAGATCCCAAGAAGATTGAAGATATGAAAGCATGGGCACCTCCCAAGTCAGTAGCAGAGATTCGTAATTTTTAGGAGCTAGCAGGTTACTACAGGAAGTTTATGAAAGATTTTACCAAGATAGCAGAGCCAATGACGAAGCTTATGCGGAAGGACGAGGAGTTCATCTGGAGTAACGCTTGCCAGTCAGCAATTGATGAATTAAAGAGAAGACTCACTACAGCACCAGTTCTAGCTTTGCCATCTGGATCTGGAGGGTTCGTCATCTACAGCGATGCATCAGGAAAAGGCTTGGGATGTGTACTTGAGCAGAACAAGAGGGTAATTGCTTATGCTTCTAGACAGCTGAGGCCTCATAAGAAAAATTACCCTACACATGACTTGGAACTTGTAGTAGTCATTTTTGCCTTGAAACTGTGGAAGCACTATTTGTATGGAGAGCGAGTGGACATCTTCACGGACCACAAAAGCCTAAAGTATGTTTTCACTCAGAAGGAACTGAACATGAGGCAGCGAAGGTGGCTGAAACTCATGAAGGATTTCGACATCAATCTACAATACTATCATGGGAAAGCGAATGTGGTAGCAGATGCTCTTAGTCGATATCCTATTGCTATGTTCCTTACCATGGACCGGCGTCTTCTAGAGGATCTTGAGAGTCTGGGATTGAGATTATTCTTCCGGGAGTTGGAGGACAGTTGATGCACATGCAGATTCAGTCGAGATTGTTAGAGAAGATCAAGGAGGCACAGTTTCTAGATGAAGGACTTCGATGTCTCAGAGGTCAGGCAGAGGCAGGATTGTTGGACGACTTCACTATTGCAGAGGATGGATCCCTGAGGCACGAAAACCAGTTGTGTGTGCCCAAGGATTTGTAGGAGGAGGTTATAGAGGAGGCCCAACAGTCGCAGTATTCTATTCATCCTGGATCTACCAAGATGTATAAGGATCTGAGGGAGTATGTTTGGTGGTATGGGATGAAACGAGAGGTTTCCAGATTTGTTTCCAAATGCCTTGTATGCCAGCAAGTCAAAACGGAGCACCAGAGACTAGCAAGATTACTCCAGCCTTTACCTATTCCAGAATGGAAGTGGGAACACATCACCATGGATTTCGTATCGAGTTTACCACATACGCCCGGTGGCAAGGATACTATTTGGGTTATCGTGGACAGACTGATGAAGTTCGCTCACTTTATTCTGTTCAATGTAGGGCTGTCGGCCGAGAAGCTTGTATATTTCTACATGTGTCAGATTGTGCGTATTCATGGAGTGCCAGTAAGTATCGTCTCAGATAGGGACAACTGCTTCATATCACACTTTTGGAGGAGTCTACAGCTGAGCTTGGGTTCACAGCTGAAGTTCAGCATCGCCTATCATCCACAGACGGACAGGAAGTTCTATAGGACCATTCAGACACTGGAGGACATGCTACGAGTTTGTGCATTCGACTTCGACGGTTCGTGGGAGGATCACTTGCATCTTGTAGAGTTTGCCTATAATAATAGTTATCAGGTTAGCATCGAGATGACCTCGTTCGAGGCACTATATAGACGGAGGTGTCGTACACCTCTATCTTGGGATGACGTTGGCGAGAGGACTTTGCTTGGGCCAGAGATGGTGGTAGACTCAGTCGAGAAGGTCAGATTGATCAGAGAGTGTCTCAGAGTTGCACAAGATCGACAGAAGCACTGGGCGGACAGCAGTAGACGACCACTAGAGTTCGCAGTTGGGGATAGAGTGTTCATGAAGATCTCGCTGACCAGAGGCATCATTTGTTTTGGCAGAGGCGGAAAGCACAGTTCGAGGTACATCGGGCTTTCGACGTGATGGTACGAATTGGAGAGGTGGCGTATCGACTTGCACTTCCTGCTAGCTTGGAGGGAGTACACGACGTCTTTCACGTGTCCCAGCTTTGACGCTACATTCTGGATTCGAGCCATGTGGTGGACTACTCGGAGCTAGAGGTGGGTCCGAGCTTGACCTATGAGGAGCAGCCAGTGGAGATCCTTGATCGGAGGGAGAAGCAATTGCGAAATCAGACTATACCGCTTGTCCGAGTCATGTGGAAATACCATTCTTCAGGAGAGTCCACATGGGAGTGTGAGGACGAGATACAGGAATTTGGTTGCTGGATTATATTATTTCTGGCTTTTAAAATTTTAAATTCAATAAATGACTTGTGTTCAAAAACAGTCGTTGTGATCTCGTTTTGGAGAATTTATTTTATTGTCCTTTGAATTTTGAGGACGAAATTTTTTTAGGGGAAGAGATTTGTAACTCCATTGCCCAAAATTTTGAAATATAATATTTTCTATTTGGGTTTAGTAATAAAATTTACCTAAATCATTATGCTATTATATAGTTAATGACTATATGTTCTTTTTTTTATTCATATAAGGTTGGTTTGGGCTTCTCCAGCCCGGCCCATAAGTATGGGTGGAGACTCTGCTTTGGTGATGGATTTTAGAGAAGTATTGTCCCATTTTCGAATCCAAAAAGGATTTCAAATCCCGCCAATTCTACCTATGTAACAAACTTTCCTGGCCTATATAAGCTATCTTCCCCTTCTCCAACAGTCCTAACAAACTTTCTGACATCCTCGTCTCCTTCCTCCTCAAGGAATCGACCGACTCAAACCCTAAAATTTGGGGACGAAGCTATAGCGGATTCATCTCCTTTGAAGGCGGCGATAGGTCGGAGTGACAGACCGTGGCGGACTCCGACGAATGGTTGGTGGCGAGTTTCGTCCACGGCAATGGCTGTGCATAGATCGGCGACATTCCTTATCATCTTGTTGAACTCGATCCCAGTAAGCAAATCAACAACTCAATTGAACTCAATTTCTGACGCATGAACTAGCTTTTAATCTCCAGTTCTTAAACAAATTATTTTTCTTCATTCTTCAATTCTGTGTAGAAATCCCATTTTGAAGAGTAGATTAACCGAAGATTTCTTATCTTCGTAGAGATTCACTACCGGGTTATAGTTCGTCACCATACTCTAGAATCATCATCAGAACCGTAAGTATCATGTTATATTTTAACATGAGGGGATTGATACGCTCTTGATGAATTTTGAGATCTACTCTTATATTCTAGAGATTTTCCTTTTTAAACTTGTATCACCATTTTGTGTCAGCTCTGTTAGAATTATTAGATCTGGTTGCACGAATACATTGACCAGTTGGTGATCTCGAGTCGGATACGGGAGTGAGTATTCGATCCTTTAGACCCTTAATTCTAATTTCTCGTGTCTTGCTTAGCAATGTATGAATTAACTGTGATGTGATCTTCCCTGTTTTGTTGTGCACCTGCTCGATCTATTGCTTCTAAAGATTTGAACCAGATCGGACTAGTAGCTTGCATTCCGTTCTTGTCACCAAGTGTCATTTGGATCTCACCTTCCATCAGGTAATTCTTAATTTTCTTTGTTGAAGCTGTGCTGCCTAATTAGTTCGAATGATTAAACGAGGGCAAGGTATTAGAAAGCGTTAGAAATTATGGGTGCGTGTGAAATCTTGAATTAATGAGCTTACTGCATTTAATTTTAATAGCAGTTGTTAGTAGATCTGAAGGATGTTAGTCTGAATAAGTAGAGATTGGAACTCTTGGGAGTAGACCAAGTTAATGTCAGTTTGTATTACTGAGCCAGTTGACAGGTCTCGGAGAATTTGTATTCTCTGATATTGGTAGATAACTGGAAAGTCTTGTTTAGACCATTTCATGTAAAATTATATCATTCATTCGATGTTATGCTAGCTCTATATTGTGAGTAATCATTTGAGTGTCTTTTCAACTAAAGTTCTATTTTCAACAAACTAAAGTTGTTCTTTATTGCTTTAACATATAGGAATATGGCCAGGAATTTACTAATTAGGTTAGAAGAGTGGTTGTGGTGGGAATTAAATGTCATGATAGACCTGGACTGGGGAATTGGTACACTTTTGAGTTTTAATGTATAATTACTCATGTTTCAGTCGAGTATTCTGTAAACAGGCTTAAGGACTGTGATGAATAAATCAGGTATAGATATGCTGAATTATGCAGGGGATGATATGGGTAAAAGTATTATGGTTGCTCTTGAGTAAATGGAACTGTCGTGTTCTAAAAGCATGGTATAGCATGAAGAGGTGAAGTAGGGATTAGACACTCCAGGTTGGGGCTTAGTACAACCTGGGTGTTTATTGGGAGTGCATTTTAACTTGGGATAACCACAGGTACTAACAAGTGTTGCAGGTATTGGTGCTACCTGGAACACTTTTAAACCACATTGAATTACCTCAGTTAGATGTTATTAGTATCATCATTACACATGACTTCCTATTACAAATTCATCTTGACTAATTTGCTAAGGCCAGTTAGAAACTGAGTATAGATAGCGGTGAATAACATATGTTCTGATATTATAAGTTAGTGTAGCATTTCCTTAGCTTACTATTATTGGAACTGTTGCATTTTCTGCTACTCTGAATGATGATCTGATTTCGGGTTGGTAGATAAATCACTAGGATTATAGGTATGGTTGATTACTGCTAACAGGAGGATCCTAATGGTACTTGCCTTGTCCAAATTCAATAAGTTTATTGGTTGATTGAGGAGGGTTCAGTTGGGGAGTATGATGGTGGACAAGATGCAATGACATTGAGAGTGTGGACTTACAATATTTCCTTTTATACTTCCAGATTAGTGTAGATAATGCATAGGTATACTCTTAGCTCTTTGGGTCCAGTTAGTAAATTGGATAGACCTAGGCATATACTAGCAACCATTATAACATTGAAGAGTTATTAGATATATAGAGGGGCTATCTTATTTGGTAAACTTATAAATTTTGTGTCATCAATTATGTATGTTCTGTTATATTGAAGTAAGTTTTCCATTTTTATTTTACTAGTTAAGTTAGCTAGTAGGTATTTTCTAAAATGAGAATTTTGCTAAATATAGTTCAAAGTATTTTTCTAATATTAATGAATGAATGATTATCAAAGCTATAATTTATATATTTTCTAAACACAAATGAATTTCTTACTAAATATAGTTAAAGATATTTTCAAGCTATAATATGTATAACTAATATATGAATAGTTGTATTGTTGAGCTAAATAACATTGTTCAAACCCTAACAAAATTGTAATAAAATAACAGGTGACATACATCCATGCAGTTCTACTCCCGTGCTTCCAAAGCGAGGCAAGTACACCGACTCGAGCTTTTACTTTGTTTCTGTCTTACATTCATATACCATGTTCTCATATCGGACACGTGATACACACGATTTCATCGTCCTTGTTCGTCATTGCATTGTGAGTCATTGTTATTGCGGGATTGGGAAAAATATTAATTAGTGTGTGACCACACCCAACATTGGTATTATGGATAGCCTAATCGTACACCTCACGTACGATTAAGCCGCACCTTGTAGAATTGATTGATTGTGGATTATGGTCCTTAGCCGGTCACAAATTAGGTTAATATTTCAAAAGGGTCACACTTGCATTGATTGTCGTGTTCATCGTATTGTTCATTGATTGCCGTGTTTATTGTCTTTGCATATTGATTGTCGTGTCCATTGTCTTCAATTTTGCATTTCACTTATGGTACCATAGTTTCATTTTCAGCTCTCGTATTCTGGTTTTACCTTGTATTCTGTATTACAGATTACATTATATATTGTTCTTGTCGGGATTGTACTTTGATCTTTCCTGATATGACACGTTGCAGGTGCTTGAGGCCATATGGAGCATGATGGTATCATTGGAATTACAAGATTTAGTTTATTGTTTAGATTTCATTTTTGGAGATTGTATTTTTATGATTTCATTATTGTATATTTTATTTTACCGAATTTGTCTCCGGATAACATTGGATAATTTGATTGATGGATATTGGTGATATTTCTGGGACGTTTATAGATTCTGTGATTGTTTACATTACATTATGACTTAGAGTTTTCCTTAGTATTGTACAGCTTACTTCATCGTGTCCATCGACGAAGGCTGGGCGTGTCCGACTCGTATCCGATTATTCGGGAGCGGGTCGTGACAACTTTGAAGGGGGTCTTGTAGAAGCATAAAAAAGCATAGACATACCAAAAGTACAGGTGGAGTTCCCACTACACATGGCTTCACAAAAGCGCAGGTACCCCAAAAGCGCAGACAGATAATCAAAGTCACATAGATATACAACAGATGGTTCATAAAGAGTTCTTTATTAAAATCAAGTCTACAAGGATCTATTAAAGATTCGTCAAGATTACATAAAGACAACTTCTTTATTAAAATCTTGTCCATAAGGATCTATTATAGATTCGTCATAAAAAAAAATTAAAGCGCCTAAAAATCTATAAGGGGGTTAATCTTCAAAAATGCGCAAACCCCCAGACGCGCAACACTGTTAGAGAGGGAGCCACTTTCTGATACAGGTATTGGCCCGAGCAAGAACTCAGTCCACAGCACAGGGTGTGCCACTACTATTGAGCAGGGCAGAGCACAACCAGTGGCTCTTCGGATTGGCAATCAATCCAAACCCAAAAGCTTGGATCTCGAAGACCTCCAAGATGTTGTTCAGGTTCAAACTTCGTATGCCAAACGCTTAAGTGCATCTCAAAACTCAGTAGCAGTTCTTCTACAAAGACACAACTTTTTTGAACGAAGGGATCCACAATCAACAATCGACTTGTGCAAGGCCAATGGTCGTTCGAAGCTAAGTTGGGATCGAGCATGATGCTAGGAATGTTAAGAGACAGAAGAGACGATCCTTCAGATAAGCTTCTCTTTATATAGGGTGAGTGTGGTCCAACCCACATGCCACGTGGCCGTCGGTCAAAGACTCCCAAATTAATGGGATGAACCTAAGACTCAGCATAATGAATCTCATTTAATAGGTTCATTCAACTGAATCTTAGGCCACATACTTCTTGAATTCCCCAAATGACGACGGTAATTAAAGAAGAGGATGACCGACTCGTCCATCAAAAGAGCAGTCATTAGTTGCTCTTATGACTTCAACAGAAACTAGCTCATTCGACTCAGAAGCGCAACCAGTTCATTCCGTCCACTGCGCCCTCCTTCAACTCAGAAGCGCAGCCAGTTCACTACGCCCTCGCTTCAACCCAGAAAGCACAGTGACTCTGTTGCCCATAGCACAAGTCCACTTGTTGTCCTAAAAGTGCAGTGACTCCATTGCCTAAGCACTTATCCACTCGTCGCTCTAAAAGCATAGCGACTTCGTTGCCTGAAGCACTTATCCACTCGTTGCTCTAAAAGTGCAGTGACTCCGTTGCCTGAAGCACAAGTCCACTCGTCGCCCTAAAGGCGCAGTGACACTATTGCCTAAAGCACAAGTCCACTCGTCGCTCTAAAAGTGCAGTAACTCCGTCGCCTTAAGCACTTGTCCACTCGTTGCTCTAAAAGCGCAGTGACTCCGTCACCTAAAGTGCAGTCTACTTATCGCCCAAAAGTTGTCACTTCCCGTTCCCAGAATACGTATTTTAAATGCATGTACTGCTTTAATACATTTATCTAATATTTATCATGTATGGTTCTGTATTTAAATTCCATTAATTTTATGTTAATTAATTCCTACAATTTTATTTCATTATTTTTCATTCTGCTTTGCTTTTGGGTTCAGCCTGAGTTGGTTTATTTTCGGCCATTGGATGGTTCAAACAAACCCCCACCATCCCTTCATTTAAAGCCCCATTCCCTTTCTCTCTCTTCATTACTTCACCATTACTCTTCTTCTTCCTCATAAACTCTCCCTTCACCTACCCAGCCGCATAGGCAAGTGCCAACTTGCTTCTCGATGGATCTCTATTTTTGTTGTTCCATTGCCTTCCTCTCAAGATTCTTAGATACTTTAGTATTTAGTATTTACAATTTCTATGGTTCATTTTATGTAGATCTAAGTTTAATGTATTTTCAGATTTCTTGGGTTTTGATCTAGTAACTTTGTTATTTTTCAAGATTTGATGGTTCCATGTCGTAGAAAATTTTGTTCTACCCCATTTTGACCTATGGAAGTCCAGATTTGGGCTTGGAATGAAGGATTTAGGGAGCTTGGAAGCAATGGCTTCCCATGGTTCTTCTTTTCAGAAAGTGGAGAAGAAGAACAGTGCTTGACCGTATGAGTTTTCATGCGGCAAGTCTTCTCCAGCCGCATGAACTCTGAAGTATTCGGCTGCATGAAGTGTTCGGCCGCATGAAGTATTTCGGTCGTATGAAATATCTGGCCACATGTATTCTGAGCCGCATAAGGCTTGGTAATCCTAGCTGCATGGACCTCGGCGACTTCTTAGCCGCATGGCATCTTGAGCCACATAAGGATCAGCTTCTGGCCGCATAAGCTTGATGCTTTCCAACCGCATACGCCCCGTCCATTTTTAGCCGCAAGAGCATTACATCCTGGCCGCATAAGGACCCGAGTCCTATCTGGCCACATATGACCTAACACTGTCCGCATGACTTTTTCATGCGAAAAAACTTTCAGCCGCACGACCCTTCAGCCGCATGAAGCTCATCTCGGAGCCGCATGAGTACATGATCTTCTTACCGCATAAGGCTCAGCTCCCAAGCCGCATATAGGTTGTCAATTCTCAGCCGCATAAGTGCACGTTGCCCTTAGCCGCATAAGCCCAGTCTCCCCTGGCCGCGTGTCATTGAGCCGCATGCCGCATGAGCCCTGTCTTCTTCTTGCCGCATGAGACTCGAAACCAGCCGCATGAACCATTTAATTCTCGACCGCATAATCTCGATATTGTTCAGCCGCATGAACCAATAATTTTTCAGCCGCATGAATGCTAGCCATGATGCCTTTTGGCTGATTCTGTCCCGAGTTGACATTTATTGACATTGATTGATTGTCTTGGCATTTATTAACATTAATCGTTATCTTGACATTAATTAACATTGATTGTTATCTTGATTAATAATTGATCATGCGTTCCTAGTTGGAACTAAGAGACTGGCTAGTCGTCTTATTGAATTGAATGAATGAGACACGTTCATATTAACTATGGACTATTGTAATCGATTGGCCAATCCCGAATATTAGCATACATGCACATGCAGGCTTCAACTTATTTATTTTTCTATAAAGCAGCATGTGTACTTTATGGTCAAGGCATGATTATTCCGTGGTTAGTTTTGATTATTGCATTACGCTATGTAAAATCTATAACCTAACCGTACGGGTATCGTTGTAGAGTTGTGCATATCGTACCCCGTACGAAAGTACTCATTCTGAATGACCATGATCCACGGCATGTGATTTCACTTAACATAGAGGCTATTAAGTTAAATAAAATAATGATTGCATGGAGAGAATGGATTCCCGAGTTCTTACATGGCAGCCCTCTTTGGGACTATTAAGTGCCCGACAGGCCGGCTGGTTCTCACAGATACTGTAAATCTGTCACACGGGCGAGGAGCAATATCTGCTTATATTATTTATTGTATATTGTATATTGATGACGGACGTCCCGCTGGGACTCATCTAATTCATGATTGGCGTAATTGATTGATTGGATAGACTAGCCTTGCTTATACATAGTAAGAACTGAGGAATCCTTATTGCATATTTCCAGGATAACTTGGAACTCACAGTAGCAAGCCGTAGTAGTTGCATGGCCGTTTAAGTTGACTTGTTTGTGTATTATACCTACTCTGTTAACTAACTGAGATGACCAGAGTATCGGGACATGACGTGCTAACTTCTGTCATTGTTTGGTTGGGAGGTTGGTTCGAAGTGTCGTGATGTTATATGAATCCCAGTAGCAAGCAGAGATCTATTTATCATATTTCTTATTACTGGTTTTAATTTCTCATATCGTGCTTCCTTGCGGTACTTGCTATTAGAGGTCTAACCTCTCTGGTTTTGCATGGCCAGATTTAGAGCCGGTCCCAGAGGACTCAACTTACTTCTACCTCCAAGATGGTCAATACTAGAGGGATGATCGCAGGAGGACTCGAGTGGGTTCCTTACTTCCCTGCTCGTTTTGTTATCTACTTTATACTTTGCCATTTGGCATCGATATGTTAGTCGGATTGTCTTGTACTTACTTTTACACAATTATAACTAAAATCAGACTGCAGCTGATAAACAATTATGTACACTTTGCTACATCATCTGGCTATGTTTTGTAAAGCCAGATATCAAGAATATTTTGACTGAGCGTTTGGGATGCCTTACTGCTTTATCTTACATATTCTCTATTTCTGTTTCTTGTTTGTATGATTGAGACAATAGATGTGAAGTGACCATAGCGAGACTTTCATATAGTATGCACCCTCTCATCTTTTAGACAGCATTGATCGTATTATACGGTATTCATCTACCCGTAATACATAGCTGGCTGAGTAATTCCTCTGCTCTCCAGTATTCTGGTTCTGGGGTGTGACAAAAGTGCAGTGACCTCAAAGCCTCGCCAGAAGCGCAGCTAGCAGAAGCACAGCCTTACGGGGTGACGTGGTTCCACGTGGCCAGATGGGTGTTTATGTCATTTTCAGATTGGTTTGTTTAAAAACCACCACTCTTAAAATAGGACAAAGTTTGATTCTGTTGATAAAAGCAATATCCTATCTGTTTGTTTAAACCACAGATAAGGACAAAATTTGTTCTTATAGACGAGGGCCATATCCAATTGGTTTGTTTAAACCAATGTCCCCCTAAGATAAGACAAAATCCAACTTCAAGGATATGAACAGAATCTGCTCAGGTTCATCTGATCAACAATAAACAATAACTCGAACAGAGTGTGGCTGTACGAATATGATGGGACCATTATGGATGATCAGATTATTATGGACAGGGCGATCCTTCACTTCTCCAAGTTCTTTGAACCTGTGCCATCCACGGATCCAAATAACTTCATCGATTGTATCCCGAGTCTTATCTCCGATGAGCAGAACCTGGAGTTGTCTAGGCTTCTCTAGGAAGATGAAGTTGAGAAAGCGATCAATTCGCTGAACCTGCAGGGAGCCCCGGGCCCGTATGGTTTCACAGGGGTTTTTTATTCTAAATGTTGGCATATCATTAAACAGTTTTAGGAATCCAACTTCCCAAAGGCATCACTTCGGCTAATCTGGTTCTCATCCCCAAGATGTCCAAGCCCGCAGATATCCAAGATTTTAGACCTATCAGCCTTAGTAACTTCTCCCACAAAATTATCTCCAAACTATTGGCGAAAAGGATTAAGGGAGTCCTCCCATTCATTATATGCAGGGAGCAATCGGGTTTCGTCAGAGGCCGTAGCATTCATGAGAATATTAGTCTGGCGCACGAAGTCATTGGGACCATTGACAACAACATCATCGGCGGTAATGTGGCGATTAAGCTTGACATGTCTAAAGCTTATAACATGGCCAGCTGGAGGTTCCTCATCCGAGTCATGCGTCAATTAGACTTTTGCCAGACATGGATCGACCTCATCTTCAAAAATATTTCTAATTGCTGGTATTCTATCTACATCAACTAGAAAATGGGAGGATTCTTCTACTCTGCTAGAGGTCTGAGACATGATGACCCCATTTCCCCTGCCTTATTTATTATAGCTCATGATGCCCTTAGCAGAAAAATTTCTAATCTTTGCCTCCATGGCCACATCAGGTACTTCTCTGGGCGTAGAGATAGCCTTCCCATATCCCACCTCTTCTATGCGGATGACAACCTCATATTCCTCAATTTAGGCATCGACAATATCGACACCCTTCTAAAGACGCTTCAGGACTACTCGATCACTTCGGGCCAGGAGATAAATATGGGTAAATCGGTGCTTATCATCTCCCAGAAGGATCACATGTCTATCCGGGCAGAGAAAATTGCTGCGAGGATGGGTTTTACGATCACGCATCTACCGATCCATTACATGGGGGTGACTCTATTTAAAGGCAGAGATAAACATGAATACTTCTTCAACATGATTGAGAAATTTGAGAAAAGGATCTCAGGATGGAGAGGAAGACTTCTGTCCTTCGGAGGAAAGATTACCCTCCTCAAAAGTGTGCATACTGCACTTCTTATTCACACCCTTTCAGTCATCAAAGCCCCCAATAAACTTCTCAAGAAGTTAGAGAAACTGATAGCAGCCTTCCTTGGAACTCTAAAGATCAACATCGGACCAGATGGATTTCATGGAGCAATGTGTGTTGCCCAATAGATGAGGGAAGGCTTGGCATTAGATCTTTTGACCAGGTGATGACTGCTTTACATGCTAAAAGATGCTGGGCGGTGATTCAAGGCGAGTCAGTGTGGGCCCAGTACATGATCAGAAAGTATGGGGATTCGACCGCTCCCGGATACTCCCTACCCTACTTCCCCTCCCCACTATGGCAATCTATGATGAAGATTTTTTGTAATATTTAATCAAACTGTCAATGGGTTCTGGGCCGTGGCAACATACCCATCTGGGTCAGAACTGGTGCGGTACATCTATCCCCAAACCATCCGAGTTCATCTACAACCCTGTTATCCGTCAGGTGATAGCCTCACCTAGGGTGCGTAGATCCTTGGAGGATGAGGTCAATATTCGAGATTTCCTGACTGTTGAAGCCAATGCTTGCCTGGATGGTATTATTCTCAACAATGAGAATGACATGATGGTTTGGACTCCTTACGCCACGGAGAGTTCTCTACTAAATCTTACTGGGACCACCACCGCAGGAGAAACCCGATCGATTCCTGGAGTAAATTCTGTTGGAACCAGTACATTCAGCAGCGCATAGGCGCCTTCCTTTGGCGTTTTCACAGAAACGCTATTCCTGTAGAGGCCAGACTTATTTCCATGGGGATCAATCTTGCTTCGAGATGTGTGTGTTGTGCTAACCCGGACACTGAAACGAATGATCACCTGTTCATCTTGGGAGAGACGACTCAGAAGGTTTGGCTCCACTTCGGTAACAAGTTCAATCTCTCCATCTCGTATTCCTCGATCGATCAACTTGCTCAGGTATGGCTTCTGAACTCTTCTCCCTCTTCCTTCTCCACCCCGACGGTCATCAGCAGGAACATTATCTTCGCATTTGGATTATGAGAGATCTGGAAGCAAAGGAACTATGCTCTTTTTGGTGATGGGCAGAGAAACTACCGGGACATCATTCGACAGGTTACTACTCAGCTTCAACATACATTCTCGGCACATAATCTAAGAATGGATGGCTTGGGACGTTCCTTCGCACCTAATCCTGGCGTCCGGGGGTTCAACGCGAGATGGGTGGCTCCGGGGACGGGTCAGAAGCTGAACATGGAGACGAAAATCAGAGATTTGGCGGGGATTGCGTGTGGCGATGTCATCAGAGACAACCATGGCTTCCTTCTCTATACCTTTTCCCTTTTTATGACAGATACCACCAGCCCTCTTCCGAAAATCAATGCTCTTCTCAAGATGATTCACTGGTGTAATATTCAGAATATCCAGTACAGTAAAATCGAAATATCCTCCAAACTTTTCACCAACATTATTGCCAATAAATCCAAACCTCCATGGGCTCTCAGATACAAGACCCATAACATCCAACAATTGATAAGGTCAAACACCGCCATTGTACATATACCTCCAACTGCTAATGGCGTGGCCAAACCTCTGGCGTCTCTGGCACATGAATCCAGAATCGATCAGATCTTTGTCGACACGTCCGAACTACCATCTGAGGCCAGCAATGCCCTGCTTAAGGACCTATCTGGTCGTTAGGGGGATTCTTGTTTCGGTCCTTATTTAGCTTTTGTTTACCCCTGGGTTCTCCAGGGTGGATAGTTTTATTTCCCCTTTGTTACCTCCAGAATCCCCGGGGAGGATAGTTTGTACTTTTATTTGGCCAGGTCTCTGGCCTGGTACATATACTTTTGTAGGTCGTCGGGCTATCTCCCGGCACCATCTTTGAGCTTAGGCTCCTACTACTTCAATAAAGACATTTGTTCTCTTAAAAAAATGCCACGTATCATTTATTCGGTCATGTTGATAATTACTCCAAGATCTTGATAAAGGAGAATCCCAGCGTTCGCCATGTGTCAGCTCAGCAGCAGCCCTCACCGTGCAACCTCAAGATTCTCTCATATCTCTATGTGCAGTATTCCTGCATGTAACGCCCCAATCCCAAAATACTTTGGACTAAGTACGTAGACATGCCAGCTGTATACATATGAAGTATATGGAACCCTCGTATGCATACATAAGCTGTAAATGTATTAACCATGACACACTAAATCTCATCCACAAATATAAAGGAATAATGATAAAATTTAATTATAAATTATTATGTTTACAAGACGTTGGGCGGAGACAAATTCACTACCAACTAATTTAATTGAGAAAAATATAACAACGAAGGAAGTTGTCGAGAGAAGCAAAAGACGATCCAAGAGCAATCATCTTAAAGAAAGAGTGTAAATCATGGCATTGGCTAGAGCACCTACGAAAATTACAAAATACACACCTGGAGAGATCATCAGGTCCTCAGAGGGACGTAACAAGACACATAACATCATGCCATAAACTGAATATAAATAGCTCAACAGAAAAGTACATATGTCTAAACAGATAAAGGTCCTTAACCATTCTATATGAAACCATGCACTTTGGAGACAACGTTCCGCGCAGGGGCTTTATGATCAACAACGCAAATAAAAAAGAGAAGTGGCAGTAAGTAGCGCTCATCTGAGCTACTATCGGCCATGGGCATAAGTAGAACTCATCTGAGTCACTATCGACCCCGGGGCAGTAAGTAGCGCACATACGAGTCGCTATCGGCCCAAAAATGTGTGTAAATATAAAATGTAGCCCCTACGCTAATAGCTATCTCCTCCTCCCCCAATGATACTATACAAGTGTCGTCTCCACGACACACAACATGTATCGTTTCCACGATACTGATTTAGGCTTAATAACTGCTAAGTCTTCTATACAAATCTATTAGCAGTTATATCCTAACGTATAGCCGGTACGCACCGATGATCAGTCAGTACGCAAGTACGTATCTATATGTGACTCGCGACTTCGTGGCACACAGGTGTCAAGGTCAATGAATGCGACACAAATAAAGGATGGTCTCTTAACTCTAGGTTAAATGCATAAAATAACTAGAGTATCAAAAAAACATAGTAATTTGCATCTATATACAGTTTTGAAGGAACAATAAAATAAATAATAAGTAAAAGCATGCATGATATTGAGCAAGTAAATAAACAGTAATGGCAAAATATCTTGCCTGGTGTGACGCCTGTTGTAGTGCGACGCACAGAATGTGGCTTCAGTGCTATAACTACGCAAACGGCCTTTGGTAATGGCACGGACTGTTCCATTGGGTTCAGAACGGTCAAATTAGTTAGGGTTGACATAATGAAGTACAGAATTGACAATAGAATAGGAATAGTGGGATTATCCACGAACAGGGATTGATAATAAAAGAATTTGCGTAAACAATACTTGTACTATTTTAGAAAATTATTTTATAACACTTGAAAATATTTTTTTTATTAGTAAAAATAGTTTTTAGGTAAATATTTAAAAAATAAAAATCATTTTTAGGCAAAAACTCCAAGTTTGTCAAAATAATATTTTAGGTAGAAATCTATATTTTTATAAAATATTTTTGAATAAATAATCCAAAAAATTTATTGTAGGATTTTAAAATGGGTTAATTAGTTGTATCCCCCCTATGGTTTGTATGTATTTTGGTAACTGTCTCCGTTGTTTCAAAAAAAGAACACCCTCCCTGGCTGTTTAATTTTCCACTCATTTTCTTCTATGCACCAGGGGGGTATAACTAATTAACTTTATAAACCAGGGGGTGTTCTTTATTTTTAAAACAACAGGAATAGTTACCAAAATACGTGCAAACCATAGGTGGTACAACTAATTAACCCTTTTAAAACTAAATTTGAAATCTATAGGTAAATCTAAGTCCAATCTTGTGTTTTTTTTACACATAGGCCACGTTTGGTTCGCGGAATGGAAGGGAAAGGAAATCAATTCCTTGTCATTTCCTTTTCTTTGGGAAACTTTAATTCCTATTGATTTTCCTTTCCGATGTTTGGCAATGCCAAGAAATTTGGAAAGGAAAGTGAATACTTCAATGTGGGAAAGTGATTCCTTCCTTGGATGGATGGAATCACTTTCCCCTCTAATTTTCCTTGGAATCACTTTCCTTTCCTCCTCAATTTCTTGGGCGCCCAAACATAGAAAAGTAATCACTTTCCTTTTCCAACCGCGAGATTCCGCCAACCAAACGAGGCCATATAGCTTTACGAAAAAAATGGTATATAATAATAACAGTACTAAAAATATCAATATGATAACCCACATTAATACATATGTGTACATACTAAACAAATGTATTCTGAGATAATAAAATATATAGCTGTTATCAATAAACCATAGATTTAGTGTAAACCATAATTAATCGTATTAATAATAGTAGATAATAAAGATGATAATGAAACAGCTGTAGCCTTTCTTCTCATCGAGAGAAGCCAAAAAGCAAAAAAAAAAGGATTTGTTTGAAGAAGAAAGAGAGAGAAACATTCCAACAACGAGCAGAGAGATGAGTGGTTAAGCGCGGGAGAGAGAGGGACTCATAGTTCTCCTCTCGACCAAGTGATGGTCGGAGGTCACGGAAGGTGGCGTCGACGAAGCTGAGCTATGGTTCGTCGAGACAGGCTCGTACTCTGGCGTAGCGAGGTCAGCGCTCGTCTGCGGAGTGCATTGGTGGCGCGCCAAGGGGTCGGGCACGGCAGATCTGAGCCTCGGCCGTCGGTGGCGAGATCTGGACGCGTGCGTTGGCCAGAGTTCGACGGTGGGGCTGAGCGCCTTTTGGGTCACGGCGATGGACAAGGGGAGACGCGAGCTTACGGCGTCGGCGGAGGTAAGCATCATTGTAGTGGTTTAGGGTTTTTATTTATTAGTATTTTTGGGGAGTCGGTGGTGGTAGCCGTGAGAGACGGCGGCGATGGTCGCGGCGGAGGAGGTGGAAGTGGCCATGGTGATGATGGCGGAGGTGTGGTGGTGCCAATCGAGTTGGTGATTGGGGGCGGCTGTGGTTGTTCGGGAAAGAGACAGCCGGGGAGTCACAGCTGCGGGGGAAATCTGATGCGTACAGTGGGGAGTCTGGTGTGATGGCGGGGTTCTCGGGGTGTCGGTAGAGACACTGATAGAGGTGGTGTGGTGACTGGCCGCGACGGGTTTGTCCGGGGATAGGTGGTAGAGGAAGGAGCGGGGTCGTCGGGGGCTGCCATTGTGCTGTGGTCAGTGGAGGTGTCGTGGATGGTTGTCGTGTCCTGCGTGACATGGAGAATTGAAGGGGATGGTGTCCGTTGTGTCGGACATGGTGATGATAACTGTAATTTGTAATAGAAAAATATAGTGAATGTGAAGGAAGACACGGACACGGACATGATACACGTGTTTTGGTTGTGGTGGTAGAAAAAAATTGGGTTATAGAAATTTTATGGAAAAAGAGAAAGGAGCTTCTCCGTATATAGGAGGTGGAAGCTCCTAATTGGATAACGATTGGAATTAGTTTAAATCCCAATGGATAAGTCACCCTCTTAATTTAAACAACTTAAAAAATTCAATTTAATAATATCTCTATAAAACTAAATAATCTTATCTTTAATTTAAAAACTATAATAAATTTATTCAATAAAATCAAATTCCGATTTAATCATAATAAACAAGTTTAGAATATTCTTTTTATAACTTTTAAAAATAATATAATAAATAAGTTCGAAAATTAAAATATATACATGAATTAGATTTCATGTACTAGCATGCAAAATAGAATATCTACATAGAGCATTATTTACGAAGTTACTAATTATACTCGTATGGTAAAATAAAATAGTCTTTTAGAAATAATTTAAAGTTTGGCGATTCTAGGAGATGCATAAATATTTACTTATACTATTTTGATCATGATATCTATTTCTATATTTATAAAAAATACTTTTGTACACAAATAAACTAATACTTCGTGATTTACGTCTTCTCTTGACGTACGAATACCAAAATTTTAAATACCTAATAAATTAATAAAAAAATTATAGTAAAATTTATGGGGTTTACATCCTATCCAACTTACAAGAATTTTGTCCTCGAAATTTAGAAAAAATTAGGGTAGATAGGGTTGAGATGATGGAAAAATTTTATTCGAATGGAAGTACGAGATCCATTTTGGACGAGAAGGCAACCAAAATATTAGACAATAAGGCGAACGATATTTCAACGGCAATATGTCATTTGAATGATTAGAAAAGAAAATTCGATGACCATGTGTATGACAACCCATCAATGACTAAGCTTGATCAATCCTAACATTAACTTTATAAAATGGCAACCTCATAAATAAGTAATAACATCCTTAATCCTTTGATATCATTATAATTCCTTTTATTCATTTTAACAAAACTTATATTCCATAAATCGTTATTTTCTTAAAACACTTTTGTTTCATGTCTCCCTTAAAATTTAACTTATAAAAATTTGATCTTAAAATATAATCTAAATTCCTATATCTCATCGTAGAATTTCAAATTGTCCAAAACTTTGAATTCCATAATCTCTAATATGCTAACACACACACACACACACACACACACACACACACACACACACATATATATATATATATATATATATATATATATATATATATATATATATATATCCCCAAACTATAACTTTTTTGAAACTTAAAATTCCAAAACCTTCAATCAATTTAGTTCATGTAAAGGTCAAAATCTTCTTACTAGAAATTTGTACTTAATTAACAATGTAAAATATATCCATCTGCACCCAAAAAGTCCGTATTCAATGCTTGATAAATCTCGTAGGATAATTTATTAATCAAGAATATACCCTCTTTTGATTATATCTTCATAACACAATCTTTTATCATCATAATTGAAAATTTCCTCAATCCTTTCTTTATTAGTGTCTTCCTCTAAAATTGGAATCCAATGATCTTTATTTCATGATGGTAAAAATGAAGTTATATTAAATTCCTATCCATAATCATCTTAGAAACGTATTCCTTAAAATATTAAAATTAAAAGAACTCGTACACAAAGTTTGATTAACTATTTGTTTTCAACCGTGGAGTCTATTTACCTTTGATTCATTTCATTTCTCAATTCATCCCGTAGGGTTGCCACATATTTCAATTGTCCCATCTTATATATACCATGTAACTTCATAATCATCATAACTTACTATACAAAAAAGCTTCTCTCTGGGGTTGCCTATTTTAGCCCCGTATAACTGAAGGGTGTCATGGTACGATCACACATAGAAATCAGAATAAGAAAACAAGGTTGTATGAATCACATGGAATCAAAATAATAAAAATCCTCAAAGAGGGAAGCAATACAATTGGGTGAAAAAATATGGTTAGGCTTAATGATTGTGGTTGGTTTGGATAATAAATAAGGGTCACTATTTATTGCATGAGGAGTAAAGGATGTTATGGGTCTAAGTAAATTAAGATAAGGCACAAAAATAAAAGGACAAGGGTTAAGCAATCAAGATAAAACACAAAGTTAAGCATTTAAGGAATTAAGTAGATCAACATAAATAGTTTGGAGACTCGTGAGGCATGGTGCCTATAGAGAAGATAGTATTCTAGGTTAGGGTGCAGTCAAGGGAATGATCCTAATCATTTTCAAGTTTCAAACGATTAGAAGGTCACGATAGTAGATCTAGAGTTGAGGGAAGGTCGAGTAAGTCAAGATGAAGGTATAGTCACATGGCTTGGTTGATGACTTGTGTATATACTATTCTCATGGTCATGGGTGGTATGACAAACTAAGTGGGTTACCTTTACTCTCATTAGGAGTACCTTGGTTCCATCTTGGTTCTTTATCAAGATTTAAAGCTAGAAATTCGGGTTCCTCAAACAGTCTCTCAATCTAATTCTCAAAATATCCTACCAAAATTTCTTAACCATCCTAAGCGTTAAGCATAATCATATTTTAAATTTAAATTCCTCTAACCAATCTCAAAATAAACCCTCATCATATCATTAATCAAATATACATAAATTTTTTACCAACATTTTAATCCAACTTAAACTCAAAATCTAAATAAGTTACCAACTGTCACTTATATGACAACAAAATGCATTTCAAAACTTCCACATTCTTTAGTTGTTTGAGGTCGTCAAACAAAATCATAACTTTAAGATTTCAACTTCTAATCAATTTTGAAATAACCTTTATCATGTCACAGTCAAATATACCTACATTTTTTTTCACAATCGAAACATTAAACTCAAAATCTAAATAAATTTATCAATCATAATTGGAAAGTTAAAATTTTTCCCAAATAAATTCCATATTCTCCAAAATATGTATAATTATAACCCAAAAATCATAAATATTTTCTAAACCTACAAAATCAAAGATTAATTTGTTTCCCAATCTTCTACCAATCGTCTGGTGAATACTACCTAGTAGTCTCAAAATAAAATTCTTTCTATCCTTAAAGTTAGTAATATTGCTACTACCCAACTTAGAATTTACTAATCCTTACGATCATATTTTTTTAGAAAAATTCAATGCCCTTATAACTCAAATATGATCTCAATGCATACTAATTGTCAATGTAATCCTTCTAGCCATGTAATTGACCTATAAAGCATAACTAGTGTAGTCATCTTCCTAACTTCTATCAAGCATAGGAAGTAAAGATTTACGGTAGGAAGAGTTCAAAACAAGATGCAAATCAAGGAAGGCAAATGAGATTTCAAAATTGGAAGTCAAGGAAGGAGATCGAGTATATGGATGAGATTCTAGACTCTATTTCTATATGCAGGCCCGTTCGGTACAGTATCGTAACCGAAACGCTAAACTCGACCTGCACGGGCCACCACAAAAATTTGTAACGCTCCAGTCCCAAAATACTTAGGACTAAGTACATGGACATGCCAGCTGTATACATACGAAGTATATGGAACCCTCGTATGTATACATAAGCTATAAAATGTAGTAACCATGACACACTAAATCTCATCCACAAATATAAATGAATAATAATAAAATTTAACTATAAATTGTTATTTTTATAAGACGTTTGGCGGAGACAAATCCACTACCAACTAATTTAATTGAGAAAAATACATAACAACGAAGGAAGTTGTCGAGAGAAGCAAAAGACGATCCAAGAGCAATCATCTTGAAGAAAGAGTGTAAATCATGGCATTGGCTAGAGCACCTGCGGAAATCATAAAATACACACCTGGACAGATCACGAGGCCCTCAGAGGTACGTAATAAGACACATAATATCATGCCATAAACTGAATATAAATAGCTCAACAGAAAAGTACATATGCCTAAACAGATAAAGGTCCCTAACCATTCTATGTGAAACCATGCACTTTAGAGACAACGTTATGCCTAGGAGCTTTATGATCAACAACGCAAATAAAAGAGAGAAGTGGAAGTAAGTAGCGCTCATCCGAGTCACTATCGGCCATAGACAATAAGTAGCTGTCACGTCCCAGAACCAGAATACTGGAGAACGGGGGGATGACTCAGCCAGCTACGTATTACGGGTAGAAGAATACCGTATAATACGATCAATGCTGTCTAACCAGACGAGGGGGTGCATACTACATGAAAGTCTTACTATGGTCACTTCACATCTATTGTCTCAATCATTCAAACAAGAAGCAAAAAAAGAGAACATGTAAGATAAAGCAGTAAGGCGTCCCAAACGCTTATTCAAAATGTTCTTGAGATCTGGCTTTACAAAATATAGCCAGATGATATAGTAACATATACACAATTATTATCAGCTGCAGTCTGACTTAGTTACAATTATGTAAAAGTAAGTACAAGACAATCCGACTAACATGTCGGTGCCAAACGACTAAGTATAAAGTAAATAACAAAACGAGCGGTGGAGTAAGGAATCCACTCGAGTCCTCCTGCGATCATTCCCCTAGTATTGACCATCTTGGAGGTAGAAGTAAGCTGAGTCCTCGGGAACCGGCTCTAAATCTGGCCATGCAAAACCAGAGAGGTTAGACCTCTAACAGCAAGTACCACAAGGAAGCACGATATGAAGGATTAAACCAGTAAGTAAGAGGATATAATAATAGATCTCTGCTTTCCACTAGGGTTCACATAACATCACGACACTTCGAACCAACCTCCCAACCAAACAAGGACAGAAGTTGGTCCGTCATGTCCTGACATTCTGATCATCCCAGTTAGGTAACAGAGTAGGTACAGTACACAAACAAATCATCTTGAACGGCCAATCAACTCCTACGGCTTGCTATTGTGAGTCCCAAGTTATCCTGGAATTATGCAATAAAGATTCCTCAGTTCTTACTATGTGCGAGCAAGGCTAGTCTATCCGGTCAATCAATTGTGCCAATCATGAATTAGACGAGTCCCAGCGGGACGCCCGTCATCAATATACAATATACAATAATATAATCAGATACCGCTCCCTGCCTGTGTGGCAGATTTGCAGTATCTGTGGGGACCAGCCGGCCTGTCGGGCACTACTAGTCCCAAGAGGGCTGCCATGTAAGAACTCGGGGATCTATTCTCTCTATGCAATCATTATTTTATTTAACTTAATAGTCTCTACGTTGAGTGAAATTCCATGCCGTGGATCATGGTCATTCAAATGAGTACTTTCGTACGGGGTACGATATGCGCAACTCTACAACGATACCCGTGCGGCTAGGTTGTAGGTCTTACATAGCGTAATGCGACAATCAAATCTAACCACGGAGTAATCATGCCTTGACCATAAAGTACACATGCTGCTTTGTAGAAAAATAAATAAATTGAAGCCTGCACATGCCTGTATGTCAATATTCGGGATCGGCTAATCGATTACAATAGTTCATAACATGAACGTGTCTCATTCATTTAATTCAATAAGACGACTAGCCAGTCTCTTAGTTCCAACTAGGAACGCATGATCAATTTTAGTCAAGATAACCATCGTCATCAATGGTGACAAGGCATGAAAGTCAATTAGTATTAAGTGGGGTCGAGTCTATAACTCTCAGGGTTAAGTTCCAGCCTTACTGGGTATCCATAAACCAATCAAGACACATGGCACGTTCTACACAACCATATGTATCAAAAATATTAACATGCTAAGATTACCGAGTTCATAAAAAAAGGCGTAAGGATATAATAGGATAATTATCATGCCACCATTAAATGAATAAATTATAGAGCAAATAGAAACACCCAGGCCAAGTTGCACCAAGGTTAGGCTATGCACAAGTCTACGCTAAGGCCAACAAGTCACGCCAAGTTTTAATATGAAGGAGTGAGCGTATATAGTGATTCACGCTGGCAAGCATGAGCGTGAAGAGTAACTCACGCACGCAAACCGTGAGCGTATGAGCGTGAAAAGCGTGATAAGAAATTCACGCACGCACAGCGTGAGCGTGATAAGAAATTCACGCACGCACAACGTGAGCGTGAAAAGAAATTCACGCACGCACAGCGTGAGCGTGGAAAGTAAGCGTGAAAAAGTAACTCACGCGCGCACATCGTGAGCGTGAAAAGTAACTCACGCTCGCACAGCGGGAGCGTGAAAAGTAACTCACACTAACACGTAAAGACGTGAGCGTGACTCAAAATTCACGCTGACACGTAAAGACGTGTGCGTGACTAAAAATTCACGCTGGCACGTAAGAACGTGAGCGTGACTCAAAATTCACGCTGACACGTAAAGGCGTGAGCGTGACTAAAAATTTACGCTGGCACGTAAGAACGTGAGCGTGACTCAAAATTCACGCTGGCACGTAAGAACGTGAGCGTGACTCAATCTTCCGAACTCCAATCTTATGGAACCTTCGTTCCAAGCCAGAAATGAGGTTCCCATGGTTCAGAATGGTGTAGAACGAGCAGCTCTACCACAAGGAACTATCTATTTTTGAAAACACGCCAGTTTAGTAGATCAAAACCCATGGACAACTGAGAATACAACAACTTAGATCTGGAAGAAACGAGCCAAAGAAATCAAAAATGCTAAGTAGTAAACTCTCTTAGAATCACAAAAGGAAGACAAATGAACCATAAAAATGGGTGAAGGAGAAGCAAGATGTACTTGCCTTCTCCTGGTAGGTGGAAGAGAGTGGTGAGGAAGAAGAAGAAGTAATTGGTGAAGGAGAGTTTATGAAGAGAGAGAAGGGGATGGGGGCTTTAAATGGAAGGGGTGGTGGTAGGTGGGGGTTCGGTTCATGTGAACCACCATGAACCCGAGAAAAACCAACCTAGGCCGAACCTAAAATAAGACTAAAGCAGAAAATAAAAACAGGAAGAAAAATGCAGATAATTAATTAACATGAAATTAAAGGAATTTAATTACAGGATAATACATGATAAATACTAAATAAATATATATAAGTTGTACATGTATAAAAATACGCATTCTGGGAACGGGGAGTGACATCTCTACCCACCTTAGAAAAATTCCGTCCTCGGAATTTCAAATCCAAGTAGGTAGAAATATCGGAGCTAAACTAATACAAGCAATTCTAGTGAGCAAGCAATCATTTTTACCATATCAAAAGCAAGTACTATATATGTAAATTCATCAATCTACGATATCAAGTAGCTCTACCCATAAGGTGATAAGCATGAAGAATCAGGACAATCAAGGTATACAGAAAGAGATATACATTGTGAGTCAAACAGGTATGGATACCGTGATCGGATATCATCCTCACGTTCCCACGTTGACTCTCCCAAGGAGTGATGACCCCAAGCAACACGGACAAGACTAATTGTTCGGTTCTTAAGTATCTTCTCTCTTCGGTCCAAAATGGACACAGGCTGTTCCTCGTAAGACAGGTTGGTACCAACAACCAGCTCAGAATGATCGAGGATATGGCTTGGGTCCGATAGATACCTACGTAATTGAGATACATGAAACACGTCATGCACCTCTCGTAACGAAGGTGGGAGGGATAAACGATAAGCAACATCGCCTATCCGATCAAGGATAACGAATGGGCCCACGTACCGCGGACTACGTGATCCCCAACAGAGAACTCTAACGGCATACGATGCTGGTTCGCCCAATGACGATGCCGATCCTGTGCAACTCGAAGTCGCTTTCTAATTCCCTTAACCACTTCAACTGTCTAGACAATCATTTCTGGGCCTAACATCTTCCTCTCCCCGATATCATCCCATGCAAGCGGTGACCTGCACTTCTTACCATATAATGCTTCGAATGGCGCCATCTGGATACTGGCTTGATAACTATTGTTGTATGAGAACTCGACTAAGTGCAGGTGACTCTCCCAAGACCCTCCAAAATCTAGAGTGCAAGCTCGTAACATATCTTCTAAAGTCTGAATCGTTCTTTCTGATTGTCCATCCGTCTGCGGATGGTAAGCCGTGCTAAATCTTAACTTGGTACCCAGACTATGATGTAAGCTCTTCCAGAAATGTGATGTAAAGCGGGTATCTCGATCCGACACAATACTAACAGGGACTCCATGCTGCCTGACTATCTGTTGCATATATAACTCTGCCAACTTTTCTGTAGATTGCCCTACTCTGAAAGGAAGAAAGTGTGCTACCTTTGTAAGTCGGTCCACTATCACCCAAATAGCGTCCTTACCACTTGGTGATCTTGGTAAATCGGTCACAAAGTCCATTGTAATATGTTCCCATTTTCATTCCGGAATAGGAAGCGGTTGCAATAACCCAGCTGGCCTCTGCTGTTCTGCCTTCACTTGCTGACATACCAAGCAACGGGAAACAAATCTAGCTATCTCCCTCTTCATCCCGTTCCACCAGAAATGCTGCTTGATATCTTGGTACATCTTGGTCCCTCCAGGGTGAATAGAATACTGAGAACTGTGAGCTTCTGCCATAACCTCCTGTCTGATATCTCCACTAGGCACACATAGACGTGATCCAAACCTAAGTGTACCATCTTCATGAATTCTCATCTCCTTCCTGAGTCCTGACTCACATTCTGCCCTAAGCTTCTGAATCCTTGGGTCATGTGCCTGAGCTGCCTTGATTCTGTCTACCAAGTCGGACTGAACTTGCAGACTTGTTAGAACTCCTACATCACTAGGAAGTATAACTTCGATGCCCATCTCCTGAAGATCTTCTAAGATATGCCTCTGTGTTGTCAACATAAATGCGCCGCCTCTCCTGCTAAGAGCGTCTGCTACTACATTAGCCTTGCCTGGATGATAATGAAGCTCTACGTCATAGTCCTTGATCAACTCCAGCCATCTTCTCTGCCTCATGTTTAGTTCCTTCTGAGTTAAGATGTACTTCAGACTTTTATGGTCTGTGTACATGTCCACTCGGTCACCATATAAGTAATGCCTCCATAGCTTCAGAGCAAACACTACTGTCGCTAACTCCAAATCATGAGTTGGATAATTCTTCTCGTGGTCCCGAAGCTGCCTAGATGCATATGCTATTACCTTCCCATGTTGCATAAGGACACATCCAAGTCCCTTACCTGACGCATCACAATATACTGTAAAACCTCCGGGTCCAACTGGCAATGTAAGAATAGGTGCTGATATCAACTTCTGCTTCAAAGTCTCAAATGATGCCTGATATTCTGCCGACCAAACGAATGGCACATCCTTCCTGGTCAAGCGGGTCATGGGTGCTGAAAGCCTTGCAAAGTCTGACACAAACCTTCTGTAATATCCTGCCAATCCCAAGAAACTCCGCACATCTGCTACGGTCTTGGGTACTGGCCAACTCTCTACTGCTTCTATCTTCTTGGGATCTACTGCTACTCCAGCTCCTGATATAATGTGACCCAAAAATGAAATGTGATCTGACCAAAACTCACACTTGCTGAGCTTGGCATACAACTGGTTCTCTCTCAGAACCTGTAACACTTTCCTGAGGTGGTCTTCATGCTCCTCTTCACTAGCAGAGTATAAGAGAATGTCGTCAAGAAACACAATGACAAACTGGTCTAAGTATGGCATAAAGATGCGATTCATCAAATCCATGAATATTGCTGGAGCATTGGTCAAACCAAACGGCATTACTAAGAATTCATAATGCCCATACTTCGACTTGAATGCTGTCTTGGGAATATCTTCCTTCTGAACCCTCACCTGATGGTACCCTGAACGAAGATCTATCTTGGAGAAAACTCTAGCTTTGCTTAATTGATCAAATAAGTCGTCGATCCTGGGTAATGGGTACTTGTTCTTCACTGTTGCCGCGTTAAGCTTCCTGTAGTCAATGCACAATCTGGATGACCCATCCTTCTTTCCCACAAGTACCACTGGTGCTGTCCATGGTGACACGCTAGCTTGGATGAACTTCTTCTTCTTCAGTTCCTCTATGTGCTGATATACCTTGGCCTGCCCTGAATCCGCCATTCTATAAACTCGATCTGATATCGGTTTAGTTCCAGGTACCAATTCTATACTGAACTCAATATCTCTAACCGGTGGTAGACCTGGAAGTTCTTCAGGAAATACGTCTAGAAACTCTTCAACTACCTTCGGAATCTGAACTTCTTCCATTGCCGTTATTACTCCCTGCTCTTGTTGAGTTGCCTCTGATCTGACTAAGGTGAATCTCTTCATGCCTGGAATATCAAAAGATACAATCCCTCTACGACAATCTATTATCGCATGACTGTCTTTCAGCCAGTCCATGCCTAAGATAACGTCGAAATTTCCAACAGGAAATTCTATCAACCGGGCCGGTAAGGAATGCCCGCAAACTACAACGCTACATGCTAAAATAACTCTACTAACTCCTACGAGCCCATTACCAGTGAGTATATTTAACCTCCCTGGCAATGCCTCGAACTCCATTCCTAGTCGTGTCGTAAATTGTGCAGATATAAATGAATGGGATGCTCCCGAATCAAACAATGCTACTGCGGGATATGAGGCGACGAGAATGTTACCTGCCACAACATCTCCCGATGCCAATGCCTCCTCCAAGGACAGAGTGAATGCTTGCCCTCGACCTCCTTGCTGGTTCCCATGCTGCGGCCTAGCCTGATGTTGTTGCTGGCCCCTTCCTTGATGATGCTGGGGTGGTCTATGCTGGTGTTGCTGCATCGGCGGCCCCTGCTGCCGAAACATCTGAGCCTGCGGCATTAACGGATACTGTGCCAACGGCCTTACTGCCACCGCTGGTCCTCGATACTGGCCTGTCCCTGGTGCTGGTAGAGCAGGAAACTGTTGCCCTGGTCCTCCTGACCTCGAATTCATGGGACATGTGGTAACCCGATGGTCTGGATTTCCACATATCAGACACAGTCCATTCAATGTCCGACACACATCTCTAGTGTGTCCTACCTTCCTACAATAAGTGCAGCCTGCCGGGGGTTGCTGGTTCTTCCTCTGTTGCTGTTGCTGCTGTCTTGGTGGTGCTGGTCCTCGTATTGCCACATCGTGGATACGAATGCCAGTGGATGGTACTGTTGTTCGGGGCACTGCTCCCCCTCCTCCTTCAACCTGACTGTGGGATCTCTTCTGACCCCCAGTCCTTGCCGCAAGCCTCTGAATGGTGATCTCATGCCTTCGAGTTGCCGTCAATACTTCGTCAAAAGTTTAATAATTGTGCCCCTCTATCAATTGCAAGAGTTCAAGATGAACCCCTTACTGAAACCTCATGGCCCTCTGGCTCTCTGTTGTTACCATCTCTGGGGTGAATCTACTCAATCTGCAGAACTCTGCTGCATAAGCATCTACAGTCTTGTCGGCCTGCCTGAGGTTGATAAACTTCTGTTGTAGCTCAAACCGTGCCACAACTCCATAGTACTTGGTCTTGAATCTTGTAGTAAAATCGTCCCAAGCCACATGACGTCTGATGCCCACTTCCTCTGATTCCCACCAATCACGTGCGAGATCCTGAAGTAACAATTTTACTAGGTCCACACGTTCTTCTGCCGGTACCTTAGCTGCTGTCAGAATAGCCTCAATATCCTTAAGCTATGCATCTGCTGAGATGGCATCCTTCGTGCCCTCGAAACGGCGGGGGTTGTACTTGCAAAACCTGGCTGATGCTCCTGAATCAGTCCTCATTCCTCTTTCCAAAGCCGTATGCAATCCTTGGTTGAGCAACACATTCTGCTCTTGTAGCTGAGTGTGCATGCGCTGCTGGGCCAACATCTGATGTTGCTGAGTAGCCATCATTCCTCTCATGATCTCCAGAAGGGCTGGTGTGTCCACTTCCATAGGGGTAGGTAGAACTATGGGTGGTGTTGGAACTTCCGGATACTGCAGTTCAGCTGCTGGTTCTACTATCACCTCTTCTTGGATAGTCTCCTGAGGTGAGACTGGCCCTTGTTGCTGACCAACCTGGTCATGTTGCCCATGTTGCCCCTGTTGTTGTCCAGCTCTGACCGATGCGGACGAAGTGCCCCTAAGAAAAGGGACAAGAGAACAATCAAACAACCGGACATGAAGGATCAATGAAGTCAAAGGATACCGGAATGTCAAGCAAGGGTTGAGAATAACGAATCATGAGATCAAGGGGGGGACACGTGTGATTGAGACATCCTATAAATCAAAACACCCCACAAGTCTGAAATCAGACCTGCATGGGCCACCACTAAAACCTTGTCACGCCCCAGAACCAGAATACTGGAGAGCGGGGGGATGACTCAGCCAGCTACGTATTACGGGTAGAAGAATACCGTATAATACGATCAATGCTGTCTAACCAGATGAGGGGGTGCATACTACATGAAAGTCTTAATATGGTCACTTCACATCTATTGTCTCAATCATTCAAACAAGAAGCAAAAATAGAGAACATGTAAGATAAAGCAGTAAGGCGTCCCAAACGCTTAGTCAAAATGTTCTTGAGATCTGGCTTTACAAAACATAGCCAGATGATATAGTAACATATACACAATTGTTATCAGCTGCAGTCTGACTTAGTTACAATTATGTAAAAGTAAGTACAAGACAATCCGACTAACATGTCGGTGCCAAACGGCTAAGTATAAAGTAAATAACAAAACGAGCGGTGGAGTAAGGAACCCACTCGAGTCCTCCTGCGATCATTCCCCTAGTATTGACCATCTTGGAGGTGGAAGTAAGCTGAGTCCTCGGGAACCGGCTCTAAATCTGGCCATGCAAAACCAGAGAGGTTAGACCTCTAACAACAAGTACCACAAGGAAGCACGATATGAAGGATTAAACCAGTAAGTAAGAGGATATAATAATAGATCTCTGCTTTCCACTAGGGTTCACATAACATCACGACACTTCGAACCAACCTCCCAACCAAACAAGGACAGAAGTTGGTCCGTCATGTCCTGACATTCTGATCATCCCAGTTAGGTAACAGAGTAGGTACCGTACACAAACAAATCATCTTGAACGGCCAATCAACTCCTACGGTTTGCTATTGTGAGTCCCAAGTTATCCTGGAATTATGCAATAAAGATTCCTCAGTTCTTACTATGTGCGAGCAAGGCTAGTCTATCCGGTCAATCAATTGCGCCAATCATGAATTAGACGAGTCCCAGCGGGACGCCCGTCATCAATATACAATATACAATAATATAACCAGATATCGCTCCCTGCCCGTGTGGCAGATTTGCAGTATCTGTGGGGACCAGCCGGCCTGTCGGGCACTACTAGTCCCAAGAGGGCTGCCATGTAAGAACTCGAGGATCCATTCTCTCCATGCAATCATTATTTTATTTAACTTAATAGTCTCTACGTTGAGTGAAATTCCATGCCGTGGATCATGGTCATTCAAATGAGTACTTTCGTACGGGGTACGATATGCGCAACTCTACAACGATACCCGTGCGGCTAGGTTGTAGGTCTTACATAGCGTAATGCGACAATCAAATCTAACCACGGAGTAATATGCCTTGACCATAAAGTACACATGCTGCTTTGTAGAAAAATAAATAAATTAAAGCCTGCACATGCCTGTATGTCAATATTCGGGATCGGCTAATCGATTACAATAGTTCATAACATGAACGTGTCTCATTCATTTAATTCAATATAGCCAGTCTCTTAGTTCCAACTAGGAACGCATGATCAATTTTAGTCAAGATAACCATCGTCATCAATGGTGACAAGGCATAAAAGTCAATTAGTATTAAGTGGGGTCGAGTCTATAACTCTCAGGGTTAAGTTCCAGCCTTACTGGGTATCCATAAACCAATCAAGACACATGGCACGTTCTACACAACCATATGTATCAAAAATATTAACATGCTAAGATTATCGAGTTCATAAAAAAAGGCGTAAGGATATAATAGAAGAATTATCATGCCACCATTAAATGAATAAATTATAGAGCAAATAGAAACACCCAGGCCAAGTTGCACTAAGGTTAGGCTATGCCCAAGTCTACGCTAAGGCCAACAAGTCACGCCAAGTTTTAATATGAAGGAGTGAGCGTATATAGTGATTCACGCTGGCAAGCGTGAGCGTGAAGAGTAACTCACGCACGCAAACCGTGAGCGTATGAGCGTGAAAAGCGTGATAAGAAATTCACGCACGCACAGCGTGAGCGTGATAAGAAATTCACGCACGCACAGCATGAGCGTGGAAAGTAAGCGTGAAAAAGTAACTCACGCGCGCACAGCGTGAGCGTGAAAAGTAACTCACACTCGCACAGCGGGAGCGTGAAAAGTAACTCACGCTAACACGTAAAGACGTGAGCGTGACTCAAAATTCACGCTGACACGTAAAGACGTGTGCGTGACTAAAAATTCACGCTGGCACGTAAGAACGTGAGCGTGACTCAAAATTCAAGCTGACACGTAAAGACGTGAGCGTGACTAAAAATTCATGCTGGCACGTAAGAACGTGAGCGTGACTCAAAATTCACGCTGGCACGTAAGAACGTGAGCGTGACTCAATCTCCCGAACTCCAATCTTATGGAACCTTCGTTCCAAGCCAGAAATGAGGTTCCCATGGTTCAGAATGGTGTAGAACGAGCAGCTCTACCACAAGGAACTATCTATTTTCGAAAATACGCCAGTTTAGTAGATCAAAACCCATGGACAACCGAGAATACAACAACTTAGATCTGGAAGAAACGAGCCAAAGAAATCAAAAATGCTAAGTAGTAAACTCTCTTAGAATCACAAAAGGAAGACAAATGAACCATAAAAATGGGTGAAGGAGAAGCAAGATGTACTTGCCTTCTCCTGGTAGGTGGAAGAGAGTGATGAGGAAGAAGAAGTAATTGATGAAGGAGAGTTTATGAAGAGAGAGAAGGGGATGGGGGCTTTAAATGGAAGGGGTGGTGGTAGGTGGGGGTTCGGTTCATGTGAACCACCATGAACCCGAGAAAAACCAACCTAGGCCGAACCTAAAATAAGACTAAAGCAGAGAATAAAAGCAGGAAGAAAAATACAGATAATTAATTAACATAAAATTAAAAGAATTTAATTACAGGATAATACATGATAAAAACTAAATAAATATATATGAGTTGTACATGTATAAAAATACGCATTCTGGGAACGGGGAGTGACAGTAGCGCTCATCTGAGTCACTATCGGCCCCTAGACAGTAAGTAGCGCTCATACGAGTGTGTAAAAATAAAATGTAGCCCCTATGCTAATAGCTGTCTCCTCCTCCCCCAATGATACTATATATGTGTCGTCTCTACGACACACAACATGTATCATTTCCATGACACTATTTTTGTCTTAATAACTGCTAAGTCTTCTATACAAATCTATTAACAGTTATATCCTAACGCACGGCCGGTATGCACCGACGATCAGTCAGTACGCAAGTCCGTATCTATATGCGACTCGCGACTTCGTGGCACACAGGTGTCAAGGTTAATGAATGCGGCACAAATAAAGGATGGTCTCTTAACTCTAGGTTAAATGCATAAATTAACTAGAGTATCTAAAAATATAGTAATTTGCATCTACATACAGTTTTAAAGGAACAATAAAATAAATAATAAGTAAAAGCATGCATAATTTTAAGCAATTAAATAAACAGTAATAGCAAGGTATCTTGCCTGGTGTGACGCCTGTGGTGGTGCGATGCACATAATGTGGCTTCGGTGTTATAGCTGCGCAAACGACCTTTGGTGATGGCACAGACTATTCCATTAGGTTCAGAACGGTCAAATTAGTTAGGGTTTACATAATGAAGTACAAAATTGACAATGGAATAGGAATAGTGGGATTATCCACGAACATGGATTGATAATAAAGGAGTTTGCGTAAACAATACTTATACTATTTTAGAAAATTATTTTATAACAGTTGAAAATATTATTTTTATTAGTAAAAATAGTTTTTAGGTAAATATTTGAAAAATAAATATCATTTTTTAGGCAAAAACTCCAAGTTTGTCAAAATAATATTTTAGGTAGAAATCTATATTTTTACAAAATATTTTTGAATAAATAATCCAGAAAATTTATTGTAGGATTTTAAAATTAAATTTGAAATCTATAGGTAAAGTTAAGTCCAATCTTGTGTTTTTGTTACACATAACTTTACAAAAAAAATAGTATATAATAATAACCGTACTAAAAATATCAATGTGATAACCCACATTAATACATATGTGTACATACTAAACAAATGTATTCTGAGATGATAAAATATATAGCTTTTATCAATAAACCATGGATTTAGTGTAAACCATAATTAATAGTATCAATAATAGTAGATAATAAAGATGATAATGAAACAGCTGTAGCCTTTTTTCTCCTCGAGAGAAGCCAAAAAGCAAACAAAATGATCTGTTTGAAGAAGAAAGAGAGAGAAACATTCCTACAATGAGAAGAGAGATGAGTGGTTAAGTGCGGGAGAGAGAGGGACTCACAGTTCTCCTTTCGACCAAGTGATGGTCGTAGGTCGCGGAAGGTGGCATCGACGAAACTGAGCTCTGGTTCATCGAGACAGGCTCATACTCTGGCGTAGCGAGGTCAGCGCTCGTCTGCAGAGTGCGTTGGTAGTGCGCCAACGGGTCGGACACGGCGGATCTGAGCCTCGGCGGCCGGTGGCAAGATCTGGACGTGTGCGTTGGCCGAAGTTCGACGGTGGGGCTGAGCGTCGTTTGTGTCTCGGCGATGGACGAGGGGAGACGCAAGCTTACGGCGTCGGCGGAGGTAAGCTTCGCGGTAGCAATTTAAGGTTTTTATTTATTGGTGTTTTTGGGGAGTCGGTGGTGGTGGCCATGAGAGACGGCGGCGATGGCCACGACGGAGGAGGTGGAAGTGGCCATGGTGATGGCGGCGGAGCTGTGGTGAAGGTTTTGGGTGGTGGTGTTAATGGTGTTGGTGATTGGGGGCAGCTGTGGTTGGTTGGGAAAGAGACAGCCGGGGAGTCGCAGCTGCGGGGGAAATCTGACAGCCTATGGTGGTGGTTGCGTACAATGGGGAGTCTGGTGTGATGGCGGGGTTCTCAGGGTGTCGGTGGAGACACTGATGGAGGTGGTATGGTAACTGGCCACGGCGTGTTTGTCCGAGGATAGGTGGTCGGAGAGGGAACGGGGTTGCCGGGGGCTGCCATGGTGCTGTGGTCAGTGGGGGTGTCGTGGATGGTCATCGTGTCCTGCGTGACATGGAGAATTGAAGGGGATGGTGTTCGGTGTGTCGGACATGGTGATGATAACTGTAATTTGTAATACAGAAATATAGTGAAAGGGAAGAGAGACACAGACACAGATACGGACATGATACACATGTTTTGGTTGTGGTAGTGGAAAAAAAATTGGGTTATGGAAATTTTATGGAAAAAGAGAAAGAAGCTTCTCCTTATATTAGAAGTGGAAGCTCCTAATTGGATAACGATTGGAATTAGTTTAAATCCCAATGGATAAGTCACCCTCTTAATTTAAACAACTTAAAAATTTAATTTAATAATGTCTCTATAAAACTAAATAATCTTATCTTTAATTTAAAAACTATAATAAATTTATTCAATAAAATTAAATTCTGATTTAATCATAATAAACTAGTTTAAAATATTTTTTTATAACTTTTAAAAATAATATAATGAATAATTTCTAAAATTAAAATATATACATGAATTAGATTTCATGTACTAGCATGCAAAATAGAATATTTACATAGAGCATTATTTATTAAGTTACTAATTATACTCGTATGGTAAAATAAAATAGTCTTTTAAAAATAATTTAAAGTTTGACGAATCTAGGAGATGCATAAATATTTACTTATACTATTTTGATCATGATATCTATTTCGATATTTATAAAAAAAATACTTTTGTACACAAATAAACTAATACTTCGTGATTTACGTCTTCTCTTGACGTACGAATATCAAAATTTTAAATACCAAATAAATTAATAAAAAATATAGTAAAATTTAGGGGGTTTACACTTTACAATCCTTATGCACATCGTATATGTGCTTCTCTATAAATAGAAGGAGTTTTTCTTCGATAAAGAGACTTCAAAATCTTCACAAATTCGGTATCCTCTTGATTGGCAACCCTAGAGTTTCAATCACAAGCACCAGAAAGCCAGAGCAAGTTCAACACGTTGTCAGATCGTCAATGGAGTAAAGGAGCCGCTGTAGTGCTCGATCTCTACTGTCACACTTTTCTAGAAAACTTTGTACTTAGATCTCCTATTTATGAATCGATTGTACTCTTTTTTACGTTTAATATACAAAAAGTTCGCATAACCTTTTGTCATGGCAAACAACGTTGTTGCCGGTCAGACGAAGACTGTAAATGTTGAGACTCTTGGGTCGAAGTCCTCTCAAGGGGACCCGAATCCTGAAGGCTCAGGGATCAGAGGTTCAACGAGCGGGGTGGCGACCGCTTTGCCGTGCTAAGATGTTGTTCCATCTACGAGTACAGCCATCCTTCCTACTCATATGGGAATTCCGACGGCTCTTTCTATGATGCCTCAAGTATTGGGTGACGCAGACGAACGTAAAGTATATTGTCGAGGCTGTGTACAAGATGCCGAGGAGAGGGATGTCCACTGTGCTGGAGACATGCAGAAGTTTTTCGACAGCCAAGGCAATGACAATCCCGTACATCGAGTTGATCCGATCTCACCAGGGTCATGACCATATGGCTGAGATTCTGGAGGCTTCTATTGCGCAGCTCGACCGCCATCTTACTGAGCTCCAGAATATTTAGCGGGATGATCTTTCTGCTTTGATAGAAAAGGAGCAGGACAAGTTAGCAGCTGAGTCTGAGTCAGCGTACTTGGCTACCATGGCTATCTGGGAACATGAACTGGCCGATGCTGAGGCCAAAGAATAAGAGCTAACCTCAGCTATGGAAAAAAAGGTTGATCTACGAGCATCTCTAGATGTCCACTGGCAAAAGTTGATGCTAAAATTTGCATGCTTCAGGAGCAGCGAACCCAGCTCCCGGTAGACTCTGAACGAGCACAGACTGCCCATATCGCTCTTAAAGAGGAAGCGATAAAGTTTACTCGCCATGTGGCTAACTTGTTCCATCGGCGAAGGAGTTGGATGTTAAGAGAGCGGCCGATATCGCCTCCGAGGATAAGGAAGCGATGCGTCATGAAGCTAAACGTCGGTCTTGGCGACTGCCGAAACCTGGGCCGAAGCTTTGAATCATCATATCGACGAGCTGTCTGTTGACCCTTGAAGTTGTTCTCCTTTTGTATTTTTTATTTTCTTTTATCGTTTGAGTTATAGTTGTTTCTTTTTGCAATGTAGCCCCTTTTTCTTCCTTTTGAGCAAAAAGAAATAAAGAACTTTTGCTTGCTCATTTGTCATGAATGCATGGTTTTGTGGACTTAATTATCTTTGGCGCACCTTGGTTTTTAGGTACAGATGATAAGTTGAGAGAGGGTGCCAGCATGTTTACTTAGAGGTAATGTGGACAAGGTAAACATGGGGTTGGTGATACAGTTTTCTTACTCAGAGGTGATATGGACGTGGTTAGAAGGGACTCTGTGGGGATGCAAAGAACAAGTCAGAGGTGATATGAACGTGAATGTTCTATAGGCAGTGTGTAGCAACATAGGGGTTGTTAAATGGGGTGTTTACTCAGAGGTAATATGGACGTAATAAACACTGGTTTTAGCTTCATCTTACTGAGAACGAAGATTGAGATTTGTGAGGATGTAGGAAACAACTCAGAGGTGATATGGACATGGATGTTTTCTACTCGATAAGAGAATGCCCCAGAATAGTTGGGTTCCAGACAAAGGGTATAAATTTGATAGTAGAAATCATAGATTTTTCTTGCTAGGGAAATGAAAGTACATATTAAAGGATTTCAAGAATAGTACTTCTTTAGGAACTTGTCGTTGATTGGCATCATGAACAAGTCTCCGTTAGGTTGTGAGTCGGTAGGACCTGTTAGAGTACACCGTCTCAATGATGAAAGGACCTTCCTATTTGGGTTCGAACTTTTCTGGCGTCTTATGAGTCATCACCATTGGCCTTCTGACTGATAGGACAAGGTCACCTACTTGGAAAGTCCTTTGTTTGACCTTTTTGTTGAAAGCTTGTGAAATACGAGCCTGATAGAGCTCGATGCACTGTTGAGCCAAGAGGCATTTTTTGTCTAGTGCCTCCAACTTTTGTAACTAGCGACGTTGATTGTCTTCCTCTGTCAGCTAGTTCGTAATGGCCACTCGTAGTGAAGGGATCTTGTAAGCCCACATCCCGAATAATTTTTTTTTGTATTTTCTTATTTTATTTATTCTATTTTGTTAATATCTTCTAGTTAGAAAATCTATGTTTTAATTTAATAGATAATTATACTGATGAAAGGTTGTCAAAACTATTTTATATTATTTGTTAGAATCTTATTTGTTTGGACCTTGGGCCTCTATAAAATAATAGTTAATAGTTAATAATTATTACTATTTCTATTACGATTATTTTGTTATCTATTGCTATTATTATCATGTCACGCCCCAGTACCAAAATACTGGGACGGACTAGGCCAGCTACTCCATATAAGGTATAAAACGTCATACGGCGATCGTGGCTGTCAATCTTGCTGGGTATCCTAGCATGCAAGCAGTCTATGGCCTAAATCCGATCTCATATCCACAGGCAATAATCAATGAAATAACGACAAGAGAGTTAATCATATGAAAAACAAGAAATACTCATATGATAATCAGAGAGTCTACAATAAGAAATAATGTAGACAAGAATACCTTCCCACACAGTTCCCCCATGGTCAGAAACTGAAGCACGTCCTCCAAGTCAAGTCTGGAAGATCCACATGGTCGGTCACAGGCAATCTGGGAACAATCCAGGGTTGGTCAGGCCAACCGTAGCAAGTACCAGAAAGGAAGGCTCAAGGACGGGCGAAGAAAACCAGCAGGATATAATATGACAGGAATAGCATCTAAAAACAGTAATTAAGGTAAGGGATCGTGCGGTACCAACGCACGATTACAGAATATAAGACAGCAATCCAACTACTAATACGTAAGTAACCAACGATCATCACAATCATCCTAACATCCACTAATACTTGCATCGCCAACTGGAACTCGTAGTCCGTCATCGGAACGGTAATCCATCCCTACATCAAACAAGAACAAGGGAATGAATCTCCGCGCCGGGATAGCGTTACGTGCCAGCCAGCTTAGCAAGCAACAAGCCATACAATTTAGGTGAATAAGCGGCCACTCAAAAGTCTACGGCTATCTATGTGGAGGTTGGGTTACCCCAATAATGCAATATAGGAATCCTCAGATCGTGCCATATCCCGCAAGGGCTAGCGAGGCCAAATAACGCATAGTAGGTAGGTATGCACGGTCCCTCGGAAGGCCACCGTGCTAAGCAGGAGTACATATAGTAGTCGGATACTGCCATATCCGTGGCGGCCAACCCCGACGCGCCAGGACGAGCCTGTGGCGGCCGGTAATGCACGATCTCGGGATTCGTTCCCTCCCAATGCTTCTACCATTTTTAGTTGCCTAGATTAACCCTACATTTATCCGGAATCACATGCCGTGGTCATATGCTCATCCTCCTAGATGTCGTACCTCAGTACGAGAACGCTAAGTAAGAATCAGCCTCGGCACCTATAGTCCCAATTGTGATCCATCCTTAGTGTTATGCAACAAGCAAGCAAGCAATCATAACCACGCTAAGACTATAGGCCAACTACCAGATACCCGTGCAGGTAATCATATAATATAGCCAGAATATCAAGATGGTATCGCAATGCCATATAATCATGGAAGTAGCACCTCAAAGTGCCAATAGACAAAGGGCACCGCGGTGCAATGTCAGGGCCAGCACCTCACAGGGTAAGCTGGACTTATAGCACGGATACAGGTAGTCAGGTCTGGGACAAGGACAACTCTGTCAGTCACAAGAAGTCATCTGCCCACATCGTGGCATGGATATCAGGTCAAGTACAAGACCAGAACCTCTACTATAATAACATCTCAAGCATATATGGGAGCCTACAGCTCCAATCATCAAGTCGGTCCATCCACCAGATCAATCTAGCAAGAGTCTCCCATCCATGATGGAGTGAATATCACGTCAATAAAGACAACCACCAAATACCAAGCTCATCCCCCTAACAATGCTAGGGCCTCTGACTCACAAGAATCCTCCAAGTCAATGATCACAAGCCACCAGAAAGCAAGCCCCTCAACTACCAAGACACAGCAATCAACTAGGTTCTCTAACTACCGGAATACGCAAAGGTACCAGGTTTGGGCGTTTGGAAAGTCGAGTAAAAATCATATATTGATATCCTCGATATACTATTCGCTCCGCGAGACACTCGCACCAATATCAAAATCCAAGAGTCCTCAAGACATATCTGATCAAATTAGAACATCACCAAAGAACTAGTAACACTATCTAAGAATCCACTTAGTCTACCATAACCACTATCTCAATATCATATCTCCTCATAGTCAATCCTCGAATAAGATCATAATCCGAACACATGGGTCAACACTAATCAATGCCGTCGGAAGATGGCAAGGATTGTGTGAACCACTCTGGATCAGATCCACAACCCTTAAACCAAACAAGGACCAGGGTTGCAGATCTTCACCCGAGTAGAACCACTCTCCTTATACAATCCGGCGGACAGGACAGATAATGGGATAACAACTAAACTAGAACACCATCTAAAAAGAAGGGTCACAGGTCAAGAGTTCAATGAGTGATACCGTCGAAAAGGCAAGGATTGCGTGAACCACTCTGGATCAGATCCACAACCCTTAAACCAAACAAGGACCATGGTTGCAGACCTTCACCCGAGTAGAACCGCTCTCCTTACACAATCCGGCGGACAAGACAGGTCAAGACGTTAGGCGACTAATCTAGTCGGGAGTCTACCTAGCAGGCAATAGGGTCAGGGTTGCCATACCAAGAAGAACATGCATGAGTCCAGTCCAGCAAACCAAAGGAATGGTTCTGCCTAATCCTTCGAACCAAATTCCCAACTGGGAATTCTGGAAAAATTCGGCAGTCTCCTTTGTAATCTGGATGGGAGCACCCTACGAATAGGGGCTAAAACCACTCGGCGCAACCCGCCGCAGAATCGCAGAATCGCGGACTCGCGGGCTGAGAACACTAAGTCTCAGCTACCAGTAGCACTACGATGCGTACTGGGCACCAATCCTAGCCGAGAACACTAAGTCTCGGCCTCCAGCAGCACTACAATGCGTACTGGGCGCCAAACCAACACATGCTGCAAGAATCGCCACGCAGGGCACACCAAGACCCACAGTCATATCCAAGCCACAAACAAAGTCATAGAAACAGTTAGCCAAAGCCGTTACCCGACCGCGAGTCGGACACGGGGCATATGGGGACAATCCATACATGTGAGTCGTGCTCGTGTCCTCGGAGGTGTGGATGACCCATCTGATTTGTCCGATACGGTCTATCCCGGTATCGGACCAAGCTATCCTAAGTTATCATCATGGCAGTTCTACTACTAGGCTGCACTAATCATGGTTATACAGTTTACAAGTACAAATTAATTAAATGCCATAAAATCCAGGAGAGAGGACAAGAGCCGTCGATGAGCAAGGGATACTTGCCTAGAGGGCTCGGCTAGGTAAGCAAGTTTTCGGCAGTCGCGATCCAAGCTAGCACGCCAATCGAGATCCTCAGAACACACAATAAACAATCATTAGAATTAAATAATAAAATAATAGAATAATCACAAGAGATGGCAGAAGGCTATACCGTGTGGGTCCCGCAAGCAGTGCAGGGATCTCGTACGGAAACCGAGGCACGCGGACCGATGCGGACACGCAAACCGAGACATGCACGTATATCGAGACGCGCACGAAAATCGAGATGAACAGGAGACAATGTGCACGTAAATCGAGACGTGCACGTAGATCAAGAAAATCACGAATATCGGAATAGCACACGAATCAATGCGACACGTAAATCGAGGCGTACACGCGAATCAAGATGGAGCGAGATTCAAGGAAGCACGCAAATCAATGCGGTGCGGAGTCCAAAGTGATACACAAACCAAGGCGGCACGTAAATCCGTATGTGCATGCAAACCGAGATGGCACAAAGTCCAAGGTGGCACACATGCCAATGTGGCACGCAAATCGATGCATGCACGCAAACCAGTACGACACGGAGATCAAAGTGGTACGCAACTGAGACGGCACGCAAATCGGAGAGGCACGAAAATCGAGATGGGCACAAAGGCCGAGACACATAAACGAGGCAACACGCAAACTAATGGGGCACAGTGCCCGAGGCAGCGCGGGGCTCGAGGCGTCCCGCTGCCCAAGGCAGCGCGTGAATCGAGGGTGCACGAAAACCTATAAGGCGCACGCAAACCGAAGCATACGCAGAACGAGGCACACGCGGATCGAGCAGCGTACTGCTCGAGGCAGCACGTGCACCGAGGAACGTGGCCCGAAGAGCACGCAGCCCAAGGCTGGCTCGCTGCTCGAGCAGCGCGGGGCCCAAGGGTGTCCCGCCGCTCGAGGCGGTGCTGGCCCGGGCGCGGCAACGACACGGCGGTGGTGCTGGCCACCGGGGAGAAGAGAAAAGGAAGGGCGGGGGAGATCGGGGCTCACCGGGGTCGGTCGGGCTCCGGCGGAGGGGCAGCAGCAGCAGCGGTGGTGGTGCTAGTGGTGACGGAGGAGGCCGGCCGAGAGGGAGGCGGCGACGGCGACGATGATGGTGGCACTGGTGGTGGCGACGGCGGCCATGGTGAAGGGGGTGGCTGCGGTGGCCGAGACGAGGGCGGCCGCGGTGGTGGTGGGCGCCGGGAACAGCGAGAGAGGGAGAGATGGAAGTGGTGGCGGTGGAGACGAGGGCGGCCGCGGTGGCGGTGGTGGCCGGAGCTGGCCGGGGAGGAGAATAACGAGGGAGAGATGGTGGAGCCGGCAGTGGCGGTGGAGGTGACTGATGGTAGTGGCGGTGGCGGTGCTGGAGGGTGATGGCGGCGGTGGTGAGGGCTGGAGACGGGGGCGACCACGGCGAGGGTGGCGGATGGAGATGGCAGTGGTGGGAGATGGTGGCGCAGGCGGTTGTCGCGGCTGCAGTGGTGGGTTGGTGGCGGCCGCAGCCAGGGGGAGAGGCCGAGAGGGAGGAGGAGAAGAGCTGAGGGAGGAGAGAGAGGGCTGGGGGTGAGGAGAGATGGTCGGGAGAGAGAGAGAGGAGAAGCTTCTCCTGGAAGAAGAGTGGGGAAGAGAGAGAATGAGAGGGGTTAGGTAGATATTTTATAGGGGGTAGATTTAGGATCAAGAAAATAATAGTAGCAATAATAAAAATGAGAAAAATTCACCTCCAATAATTAATAATAAAATTTTAAAAATACCCAATTTCAAAAATCCTCCAAATACGAGATACAGTCGAAATACAGTCATATACCTATTTCTAAAATAGGGATATGACATCCTGCCCACCTTACAAAAATTTTGTCCTCGAAATTTCGAAATCATATATATAAGATTTTCAAAACTAGTACATATAGGTACCATGAAAACTCTATCCACCTTACAGAAATCAAGTAATACAATAAGAAACGAACAAAATCTCAATATGAAAACATCAAAGAGAACAAGTCTCGCTAAATAAATCAACTCGCAAGGTAAATCGAAAACTTCGAAAGAATCTCGAAAATCAAAGTCTCGCATACACAAAATAACCCCATAAATCAAAACAAGTATAGAATGTCGAAAACAATGTCAGAAAACGTAAAATTCCAACTGCATAAAAATCCTCACAAATCATAAAATACATGATATATGTCTCGAACCGATGACCGTAGTTACTAATATCCGAAAAATGTGTGTCATGATCATTCCTTTCCACGCCATCCGGAATGGCTGCAAAAGATGCATCAGGGCACTATAATCGAGCGGCTGCAACTTTCGTTACCACGCCGTCAAGGTATACTACGGTCACCCGGTACTCTTGACAAATACCCAAAACGAATCAAACCCATAACCCAAATATCCGAATCACTAAAAATCACAAAATCTATAACGATATAACGAGTCCTAGAAAACCATCAAAATCCATAATCCAAAATCCAGGTGAATCGTAACACACATCCAAAAATATCTTCAATAATAACCACAAGATATCTTTTCTAGGAAAATACTCCAAACCAAGGATCCATATCAAAATATAATGTATGGAAAGTATATCAAAAAAATAATATCTGAAACAGATAATCATGAGTGCGGAACTGTCCGGAATCTAGGAAGCCGAATCGATACGAGAATATCCTTCGGATACTCAACAAATGTTAAAATATCCAACCTCAGAGTCCAGATGGAATCTTCATTCCGTAGCAATCCAGCCAACGCTCGAAGAGGGCGATAATGATACTAAGTCAACACGAAGTCAACGCACGAAAGGGATAACAAGAAATCAACCAAGGTGAAACACCGGTAGAGAGTACAGAACCCAAGACAGATAATCAAGTAACCCAATGATGGAGATAAGATGACATCTCATCGGATAAAACGATCGACATGACCAACTATAGGATCATATCTATCAAACAAGGATCAGGGGTAGATAACAACAAATAAGACAGGGCAAAGCAAAATAGGTCCAGGTAGAGATGAGGACCAATTCACAAGTTCAAGGGAGCGAAGGGCAAGTGTAGCAAGTTAGAATCCCAAGGAATAGTGGACTGAGATCAACAATCATGTGATACCCAACAATATCTCAAAACGAGACCTGTATGGGCCACCACTAAAACCTTGTCACGCCCCAGTACCAAAATACTGGGACGGACTAGGCCAGCTACTCCGTATGAGGTATAAAACGTCATACGGCGATCGTGGCTGTCAATCTTGCTGGGTATCCTAGCATGCAAGCAGTCTATGGCCTAAATCCGATCTCATATCCACAGGCAATAATCAATGAAATAACGACAAGAGAGTTAATCATATGAAAAACAGGAAATACTCATATGATAATCAGAGAGTCTACAATAAGAAATAATGTAGACAAGAATACCTTTCCACACAGTTCTCCCATGGTCAGAAACTGAAGCACATCCTCCAAGTCAAGTCTGGAAGATCCACATGGTCGGTCACAGGCAATCTGGGAATAATCCAGGGTTGGTCAGGCCAACCGTAGCAAGTACCAGAAAGGAAGGCTCAAGGACGGGCGAAGAAAACCAGCAGGATATAATATGACAGGAATAGCATCTAAAAATAGTAATTAAGGTAAGGGATCGTGCGGTACCAACGCACGATTACAGAATATAAGACAGCAATCCAACTACTAATACGTAAGTAACCAACGATCATCACAATCATCCTAACATCCACTAATACTTGCATCGCCAACTGGAACTCGTAGTCCGTCATCGGAACGGTAATCCATCCCTACATCAAACAAGAACAAGGGAATGAATCTCCGCACCGGGATAGCGTTACGTGCCAGCCAGCTTAGCAAGCAACAAGCCATACAATTTAGGTGAATAAGCGGCCACTCAAAAGTCTACGGCTATCTATGTGGAGGTTGGGTTACCCCAACAATGCAATATAGGAATCCTCAGATCGTGCCATATCCCGCAAGGGCTAGCGAGGCCAAATAACGCATAGTAGGTAGGTATGCACGGTCCCTCGGAAGGCCACCGTGCTAAGCAGGAGTACATATAGTAGTCGGATACTGCCATATCCGTGGCGGCCAACCCCGACGCGCCAGGACGAGCCTGTGGCGGCCGGTAATGCACGATCTCGGGATTCCGTTCCCTCCCAATGCTTCTACCATTTTTAGTTGCCTAGATTAACCCTACATTTATCCGGAATCATATGCCGTGGTCACATGCTCATCCTCCTAGATGTCGTACCTCAGTACGAGAACGCTAAGTAAGAATCAGCCTCGGCACCTATAGTCCCAGTTGTGATCCATCCTTAGTGTTATGCAACAAGCAAGCAAGCAATCCTAACCACGCTAAGACTATAGGCCAACTACCAGATACCCGTGCAGGTAATCATATAATATAGCCAGAATATCAAGATGGCATCGCAATACCATATAATCATGGAAGTAGCACCTCAAAGTGCCAATAGACAAAGGGCACCGCAGTGCAATGTCAGGGCCAGCACCTCATAGGGTAAGCTGGACTTATAGCACGGATACAGGTAGTCAGGTCTGGGACAAGGACAACTCTGTCAGTCACAAGAAGTCATCTGCCCACATCGTGGCATGGATATCAGGTCAAGTACAAGACCAGAACCTCTACTATAATAACATCTCAAGCATATATGGGAGCCTACAGCTCCAATCATCAAGTCGGTCCATCCACCAGATCAATCTAGCAAGAGTCTCCCATCCATGATGGAGTGAATATCACGTCAATAAAGACAACCACCAAATACCAAGCTCATCCCCCTAACAATGCTAGGGCCTCTGACTCACAAGAATCCTCCAAGTCAATGATCACAAGCCACCAGAAAGCAAGCCCCTCAACTACCAAGACACAGCAATCAACTAGGTTCTCTAACTACCGGAATACGCAAAGGTACCAGGTTTGGACGTTTGGGAAGTCGAGTAATAATCATATATTGATATCCTCGATATACTATTCGCTCCGCGAGACACTCGCACCAATATCAAAATCCAAGAGTCCTCAAGACATATCTGATCAAATTAGAACATCACCAAAGAACTAGTAACACTATCTAAGAATCCACTTAGTCTACCATAACCACTATCTCAATATCATATCTCCTCATAGTCAATCCTCGAATAAGATCATAATCCCAACACATGGGTCAACACTAATCAACGCCGTCGAAAGATGGCAAGGATTGTGTGAACCACTCTGGATCAGATCCACAACCCTTAAACCAAACAAGGAACAGGGTTGCAGATCTTCACCCGAGTAGAACCACTCTCCTTACACAATCCGGCGGACAGGACAGATAATGGGATAACAACTAAACTAGAACACCATCTAAAAAGAAGGGTCACAGGTCAAGAGTTCAATGAGTGATACCGTCGAAAAGACAAGGATTGCGTGAACCACTCTGGATCAGATCCACAACCCTTAAACCAAACAAGGACCAGGGTTGCAGACCTTCACCCGTGTAGAACCGCTCTCCTTACACAATCCGGCGGACAAGACAGGTCAAGACGCTAGGCGACTAATCTAGTCGGGAGTCTACCTAGCAGGCAATAGGGTCAGGGATGCCATACCAAGAAGAACATGCATGAGTTCAGTCCAGCAAACCAAAGGAATGGTTCTGCCTAATCCTTCGAACCAAATTCCCAACTGGGAATTCTGGAAAAATCTGGCAGAGTCTCCTTTGTAATCTGGATGGGAGCACCCTATGAATAGGGGCTAAAACCACTCGGCACAACCCGCCGCAGAATCGCAGAATCGCGGACTCGCGGGCTGAGAACACTAAGTCTCAGCTACCAGTAGCACTACGATGCGTACTGGGCACCAATCCTAGCCGAAAACACTAAGTCTCGGCCTCCAGCAGCACTACAATGCGTACTGGGTGCCAAACCAACACATGCAGTAAGAATCACCACGCAGGGCGCACTGTCACGACCCGTTACCCAAATTGTTGGGCCGGACCGAGCCATGTCCAGCCTACGCTTAAGATAAAGCGTAGTAAGCTATTCTAGAGATAACAAGATAAGACTAAATATGCTAACAGTTCTATAAGTGAAGAAGAGTCATAAATGCTCCAAACACAAAAGTCATCTCATATATGAATAAGTCCAAGTACAAGTCTGAAATGTAAAACTGGATACATGTCCAGTTACAAAATACGTAGTCTAATACATGACTACACTAAGTATCCCAAGTGACTACGTAAACTAGGCGAGTCTCCCCGCAGGAACATCCTCGTATGGCAAAGCCGGGTCCTCGGCAGTAACTCCATAATATGAGTCGCAGAGCAACTCCTCCTCAGTAAGGATACCTGCAACGTTATCCTGTCAGGACGGGAGCAAGTACAACCTCTACAACTAAAGTACTGAACATATAATGAAAGAGATGTACAACAAGAAACATGGTGTGATAAGTCTATAAAACAGGAAATACTGGAAAACATGGCCTCATGGTACAACTGGGATCACAGTATCATAGTAACATAGGGAACATGGCATATCATGGTTTAATTGGTTCTTTTTAGAAATGACAACATATAGTTTAAAAGTTTAAAACTGTAGTATGTACGTGAATCGGTCAATAGGTGAATAGGATGTACAGCGGTACATATCAAGTTTTTCTGGCATGCACATACGTGCACGAACGGCATCGGTGTATATCCATACACAAACGCGAGATCAGAACCTACGGCAAGGTTACATATAGAATGTCGCCGAACGCGATAAATACATACGGAGAAGGGGGTCATGTTCACGTACAATACTAACAGTTTTCTCTTAACCCGTTATTTAAACATGTGAGAGATATGAGAACAGTAAAAACATATAGGAGATACTTGGAGCAGTATAAGCATGGCAGGTATAAAAGTAATACAACATGTGAAGACATAACTTGCTACCTCAAGGATCAGTATTTTAATAGGGTTAATACATGTTCTAGCATTAAAAGACAGTAAATGAGTTTATAGATGTACTTGCCTGGGGTCCTGCTATCAATATGAATCAAGGCTCGGAGTGAAGCCACAGTCCTAAAGATGAGATAATAAAATAGCTAATCAGGGTGAAAAGACATACTATAATGTCTAGGTCAACTAGGGCAAACTAAGATAAACTGGGTCAGAGGTTGACTTATAGTTGACTTTGGTCAACTCCGGACAATTCCAAGTCAAATGTGGGGTGACACAATACCTAAACTAACCTTCTAGGGTCTTTACACTAGTTTAGGGGGTGGTCCAATACTACAATAACTCAAAACAACACAAAACATTGCAAGTCGTAACTATTCAATAAATAAATCAAACTGTACATTGTGTTCCAACAATTTTTGAGATAGACAAAAAGCTCAATTTTTCATGAAATAAAGTACCAAAATGATCCTTGTTAATTATAGAAATTTAAACTAATTTTTCTGGAATTTATAAACCCTCATAGATATTTATTAAAAATCAACAAACATATGTATCCTGAAAATGAGCTCTATTTTCCTATTTTTATAAAATACCAAAAGTACTTATTAAATGCTGGAAAAATTATAATAAATTAGCTAAATTAACATAGTATTTAAATACAATTTTTTCAGAATTTTTACGGCACTTAAAATATATATAAAAAATTCAAAACAGCATAACCGGATTATCCGGCGGATTACCGCGGATTACCGGCGGATTTTTCGTTCCGTCACAGCAAGTTTTGTGGTGAAAATTCGGATTTTTCGACGGATTTCCGCGAATTTCCGACGGATTTTCCGAACCGTCGCAGAAAGTTGATTTTTGAACTCAAAACTTGTTTCGGCCATAAAAACTTCGTTTTAAATCGAAATTCGGACTTTCAAAAGTCAAAATTGAATATAATTGAATTTCCTACAACATGGAAGTATTAGTTTTCACAAATCAAAACATTTGATAGATAAAAACCTCAAAATACTCGAAAATCATATCTAGAAACTCAGATCTTCGCAATACTGTCGATCAAAACCAATAGTGTTATATACTAAACATGTTAACAATTTAAAGAAGCAAATTATAGGCCAATAAAACTTTAGTTTATATGGAAAACAAAAATAAAGTATGATCATGTCACTTTTGAGCAAGATGTACTTGCCTAGGTTAAGCTCCAAGCCTAATCTTCTACTCCACCACCAAGAGGGGTACGGAACCACACTCTAGACCTCAAGGCCAAGCTCCTAACAAGCTCCAAGGGAAGAGAAAGGAAGAAAAAAATGAAAAGAGAGTGAAGAGAATGAAAAGAGAGAGGAGAGAGAAAGTGAAAGGGTATATATAGAAGGGGGATTTAATCTTAGTCGTCGGATCGTGATCCATGTCAAAATCTAAGTCAATCATGGCCATTCAAACAAAACCAATTATCCATTGGATAATAGAGTGCATCTACACTATTCACGAAAATATCTTAAATACTATTCACGAAAATATCTAAATACTATTCACGAAAATATCCGAAACACTATTCATGAAAATATCAGAAACCGAAAATATCTAAAGTGTAGAAAATCTGTCTGGGCGGTATGCCGTCGGTATACACCGGTACACCGGCGGTATGCTGGCCAAGGAAAAATTTATAAGTTAGGAAATTTTTTAAAGCATTACGAAAATCAAGAAAATACGAAATACGCTGCAAAATACAAATTTAAATTAAATGCTATTGAAAATTATAAAAAACTATTTTTTTTGAAATCTAGGGGCTTACAAATCTTTCCTCCTTGAAAAATTTCGTCCTCGAAATTTACAAGGATAGAAGACCTACAAACATTCTAACATAGCAAGCAATGCAACAAATGACTAAGGCTACGATCAAAACTAACCTCCCGAAACCTGCTCCGGCTCCGGCTCAAGAGCTAGACTATAAGCCTTCCCCTGGGGTCCCTTGGCTACTAGGCAGTCCCGAATCTGATGGATGGCAGACCCACAAGCTAAACACTGCCCTAACCTCTTCATACAAACGAAAGCGTCGTGGTCTACCCTTCTACAGAATGAACACATAGTCCCCTTCTGCTGCTGCTGAGGTCCCGGGGCTCTAACTGGCAGGGTCGGGTGATATGATGTAGAGGGACGGTAAGTCTGCTGGGGTGGCGTCGGTGCTCTCTGCTGGAAAGCCTGACGCTTGGACGGTCCCTCATGATGTACAGAAGCCGGCCTCTTGCTAGACAGAAGACGCTCCTCAATGCTTCGGGCCAACTCTAGGCTCTGGTAGTAGTCAGTCGTACCGTTCGCCACTATAAGAATGCCGATGTCAGGAACTAGACCATGACAAAACCTACGGGTCATCTCCTCTGGATCTGCAACCAGACAAGGAGCAAAACGGCTCATGCGACTAAACTCTGCCGCATACTCATCGACATAACGGTTCCCCTGCTGGATGTTCTGGAATCGTAGTCCCATGGCTACTCTAGCAGTGGTCGAGAAGAATTTCTTCTTGAACTGGGTCTTGAACTGATCCCAAGTGGCTCTTCCTCTCGCAAACAACGGCTCATTCCGGAACCAGACTCCTGCTAAGTCTATCAGCAGAAATCCCGCTGCCTCGACCTAGAGGTCATCCGGCATCCTGACTCCTAGGAGCTTCCTCTCTACTGAATCTAGCCAGTCATCTGCTACTACTATGCCCTCAGTCCCTAAGAACTCCTTGGGATTCAGACCCATGAAGTCCTTGATCGTTCCCGCTCTCTGCCGTGGCTCTACATGTGGTGGGACCACGGGACGTCCCTCAGAACGCTCCATGCTCTGGCGGAGTAGGGTAGTCTGCTCCTGATGGGTTGTTAGGAACCCCTGAATCAGAGTGAGCAGCTGGTTCCCGTCGAGTGTGACGGAAGCCTGGGTGGGTATAGTGATAGGGGGTGGTGGAAGTATCGGGGCCTGCTGGGACTGGGATGTGGAAGGTGGTGGAGGCATCTGGGTCTGTGGATCTGTGGAGTGGGGGAATGTGGTAGGTGGAGGTGGGGGTGTATCAGTCGACTGGTCAGCTGACTGGATAAGGAGGGCCCCATTCTCGGGGGTAACATACTGGGATGAACGAGTAAGCTCCATCTAAATTACACATAAAAAAAGGCTTATAAGGACTTGTTTAAAGTAAGCAATCATAGGCAAGAAAATCTAATTATAATAGCAAACATGTGATGTATTTCCTATGTTGTAATCCTAGCATTCCTCTAGATGTTCTAAGCGTCATTCCTAATGTTGTCTAATTACCTTAAGTTCCTAATTGCAGGCATGGTTGGTACAATAACGTAACCAAACAATTTTAGTCAGAGACCTGCATGGGGGCACCACTAAAAACATGTCACGACCCGTTACCCAAATTGTTGGGCCGGGCCGAGCCATGTCCAGCCTACGCTTAAGATAAAGCGCAGTAAGCTATTCTAGAGATAACAAGATAAGACTAAATGTGCTAACAGTTCTATAAGTGAAGAAGAGTCATAAATGCTCCAAACACAAAAGTCATCTCATATATGAATAAGTCCAAGTACAAGTCTGAAATGTAAAACTGGATACATGTCCAGTTACAAAATACGTAGTCTAATACATGACTACACTAAGTATCCCAAGTGACTACGCAAACTAGGCGAGTCTCCCCGCAGGAACATCCTCGTATGGCAAAGCCGGATCCTCGGCAGTAACTCCATAATATGAGTCGCAGAGCAACTCCTCCTCAGTAAGGATACCTACAACGTTATCCTGTCAGGACGGGAGCAAGTACAACCTCTACAACTAAAGTACTGAACATATAATGAAAGAGATGTACAACAAGAAACATGGTGTGATAAGTCTATAAAACAGGAAATACTGGAAAACATGGCCTCATGGTACAACTGGGATCACAGTATCATAGTAACATAGGGAACATGGCATATCATGGTTTAATTGGTTCTTTTTAGAAATGACAACATATAGTTTAAAAGTTTAAAACTGTAGTATGTACGTGAATCGGTCAATAGGTGAATAGAATGTACAGCGGCACATATCAAGTTTTTCTGGCATGCACATACGTGCACGAACGGCATCGGTGTATATCCATACACAAACGCGAGATCAGAACCTACGGCAAGGTTACATATAGAATGTCGCCGAGCGCGGTAAATACATACGGAGAAGGGGGTCATGTTCACGTACAATACTAACAGTTTTCCCTTAGCCCGTTATTTAAACATGTGAGAGATATGGGAACAGTAAAAACATGTAGGAGATACTTGGAGCAGTATAAGCATGACAGGCACTGAAAGTAATACAACATGTGAAGACATAACTTGCTACCTCAAGGATCAGTATTTTAATAGGGTTAATACATGTTCTAGCATTAAAAGACAGTAAATGAGTTTGTAGATGTACTTGCCTGGGGTCCTGCTATCAATATGAATCAAGGCTCGGAGTGAAGCCACAGTCCTAAAGATGAGATAATAAAATAGCTAATCAGGGTGAAAAGACATACTATAATGTCTAGGTCAACTAGGGCAAACTAAGATAAACTGGGTCAGAAGTTGACTTATAGTTGACTTTGGTCAACTTCGGTCAATTCCAAGTCAAATGTGGGGTGACACAATACCTAAACTAACCTTCTAGGGTCTTTACACTAGTGTAGGGGGTGGTCCAATACTACAATAACTCAAAACAACACAAAATATTGCAAGTCGTAACTATTCAATAAATAAATCAAACTGTACATTGTGTTCCAACAATTTTTGAGATAGACAAAAAGCTCAATTTTTCATGAAATAAAGTACCAAAATGATCCTTGTTAATTATAGAAATTTAAACTAATTTTTCTGGAATTTATAAACCCTCATAGATATTTATTAAAAATCAACAAACATATGTATCCTGAAAATGAGCTCTATTTTCCTATTTTTATAAAATACCAAAAGTACTTATTAAATGCTGGAAAAATTATAATAAATTAGCTAAATTAACATAGTATTTAAATACAATTTTTCCAGAATTTTTACGGCACTTAAAATATATAAAGAAATTCAAAACAGCCTAACCGGATTATCCGGCGGATTACCGCGGATTACCGGCGGATTTTTCGTTCCGTCACAGCAAGTTTTGTGGTGAAAATTTGGATTTTCCGACGGATTTCCGCGGATTTCCGACGGATTTTTCGAACCGTCGCAGAAAGTTGATTTTTGAACTCAAAACTTGTTTCGGCCATAAAAATTTCATTTTAAATCGAAATTCGGACTTTCAAAAGTCAAAATTGAATAGAATTGAATTTCCTACAAAATGGAAGTATTAGTTTTCACAAATCAAAACATTTGATAGATCAAAACCTCAAAATACTCAAAAATCATATCTAGAAACTCAGATCTACGCAATACTGTCGATCAAAACCAATAGTGTTATATACTAAACATGTTAACAATTTAAAGAAGCAAATTATAGGCCAATAAAACTTTAGTTTCTATGGAAAACAAAAATAAAGTATGGTCATGTCACTTTTGAGCAAGATGTACTTGCCTAGGTTAAGCTCCAAGCCTAATCTTCTACTCCACCACCAAGAGGGGTACGAAACCACACTCTAGACCTCAAGGCCAAGCTCCTAACAAGCTCCAAGGGAAGAGAAAGGAAGAAAAAATGAAAAAAGAGTGAAGAGAATGAAAAGAGAGAGGAGAGAGAAAGTGAAAGGGTATATATAGAAGGGGGATTTAATCTTAGTCGTCGGATCGTGATCCATGTCAAAATCTAAGTCAATCATGGCCATTCAAACAAAACCAATTATCCATTGGATAATAGAGTGCATCTACACTATTCACGAAAATATCTTAAACACTATTCACGAAAATATCTAAACACTATTCACGAAAATATCCGAAACACTATTCATGAAAATATCAGAAACCGAAAATATCTAAAGTGTAGAAAATCTGTCCGGCGGTATGCCGTCGGTATACACCGGTACACCGGCGGTATGCTGGCCAAGGAAAAATCTATAAGTTAGGAAAATTTTTAAAGCATTACGAAAACCAAGAAAATACGAAATATGCTACAAAATACGAATTTAAATTAAATGCTATTGAAAATTATAAAAAACTATTTTTTTGAAATCTAGGGGCTTACACGCACCAAGACCCACAGTCATATCCAAACCACAAACAAAGTCATAGAAACAGTTAGCCAAAGCCGTTACCCGACCGCGAGTCGGACACGGGACATATGGGGACAATCCATACATGTGAGTCGTGCTCGTGTCCTCGGAGGTATGGATGACCCATCCGAGTTGTCCGATACGGTCTATCCCGGTATCGGACCAAGCTATCCTAAGTTATCATCATGGCAGTTCTACTACTAGGCTACACTAATCATGGTTATACAGTTTACAAGTACAAATTAATTAAATGCCATAAAATCCAGGAGAGAGGACAAGAGCCGTCGATGAGCAAGGGATACTTGCCTAGAGGGCTCGGCTAGGTAAGCAAGTTTTCGGCAGTCGCGATCCAAGCTAGCACGCCAATCGAGATCCTCAGAACACACAATAAACAATCATTAGAATTAAATAATAAAATAATAGAATAATCACAAGAGATGGCAGAAGGCTATACCGTGTGGGTCCCACAAGCAGTGCAGGGATCTCGCACGGAAACCGAGGCACGCGGACCGACGCGGACACGCAAACCGAGATGTGCACGTATATCGAGACGCGTACGAGAATCGAGATGAACAGGAGACAACGTGCATGTAAATCGAGACGTGCACGTAGATCGAGGAAATCACGAATATCGGAATGGCACACGAATCAACGCGACACGTAAATCGAGGCATGCACGTGAATCGAGACGGAGCGAGATTCAAGGAAGCACGCAAATCAATGCGGTACGGAGTCCAAAGTGATACACAAACCAAGGCGGCACGTAAATCCGTACGTGCACGCAAACCGAGATGGCACAAAGTCCAAGGTGGCACACATGCCAATATGGTACACAAATCGATGCATGCACGCAAACCAGTACAATACGAAGATCAAAGTGGTACGCAACCGAGGCATCACGTAAATCGGAGCGGCACGAAAATCGAGATGGGCACAAAGGCCGAGACACATAAACGAGGCAACACGCAAACCAATGGGGCACAGTGCCCGAGGTAGCGCGGGGCTCGAGGTGTCCCGCTGCCCAAGGCAGCACGTGAATCGAGGTACACGAAAACCTATAAGGCGCACGCAAACCGAAGCATACGCAGAACGAGGCGTACACGAATCGAGTAGCGCACTGCTCGAGGCAGCACGTGCACCGAGGCACGTGGCCCGAAGAGCACGCAGCCCAAGGCTGGCTCGCTACTCGAGCAGCGCGGGGCCCAAGGGCGTCCTGCCGCTCGAGGCGGTGCTGGCCCGGGCGCGGCAACGACACGGCGGTGGTGCTGGCCACCGGGGAGAAGAGGAAAGGAAGGGCGGGGGAGATCGGGGCTCACCGGGGTCGGTCGGGCTCCGGCGGAGGGGCAGCAGCAGCAGCGGTGGTGGTGCTGGTGGCGACGGAGGAGGCCGACCGAGACGGAGGCGGCGACAGCGACGATGATGGTGGCGCTGGTGGTGGCGACGGCGGCCATGGTGAAGGGGGTGGCTGCGGTGGCCGAGACAAGGGCGACCGCGGTGGTGGCGGGTGCCCGGGAACAGCGAGAGAGGGAGAGATGGAAGTGGTGGCGGTGGAGACGAGGGCGGCCGCGGTGGTGGTGGTGGCCGGAGCTGGCCGTGGAGGAGAATAACGAGGGAGAGATGGTGGAGCCGGCAGTGGCGATAGAGGTGACTGATGGTAGTGGCGGTGGTGGTGCTGGAGGGTGATGGCGGCGGTGGTGAGGGCTGGAGACAGGGGCGACCACGGCGAGGGTGGCGGATGGAGGTGGCAGTGGTGGGAGATGGTGGCGCAGGCGGTGGTCGCGGCTGCAGTGGTGGGTTGGTGGCGGCCGCAGCCAGGGGAAGAGGCCGAGAGGGAGGAGGAGAAGAGCTGAGGGAGGAGAGAGAGGGCTGGGGGTGAGGAGAGATGGTCGAGAGAGAGAGAGAGAGGAAAGCTTCTCCTGGAAGGAGAGTGGGGAAGAGAGAGAATGAGAGGGGTTAGGTAGATATTTTAGAGGGGGTAGATTTAGGATCAAGAAAATAATAGTAGCAATAATAAAAATGAGAAAAATTCACCTCCAATAATTAATAATAAAATTTTAAAAATACCCAATTTCAAAAATCCTCCAAATACGAGATACAGTCGAAATACAGTCATATACCTATTTCTAAAATAGGAATATGACATATCATTATTACCATTATCTTTGATTTTATTAGTATTAATATTGTTATTTATTATATAATTTATATGTGGGTAATATGTATACGATATTTTAAAATAGAATTTTAGATTTATAAAAGTTATACTTTAAATTGTTTGATAAATGGTTAGTACTTTGAAGACACAGCTTATATGATATTAGGATAAGTATTAATAAAGGAATTGAATCTAAACAAAATTCACCCTAGGCTAAGCTGCATATCCATCCAAACCCTACTTGCATTCGACCTACCCTTGTACATGTACACGTATACTAAACCATAGGAGAACACTATTTTGAATCCAAAGATCCGATCCAATCTAATCGATAGGAAGCACCTTATCTTTTCTTCCTCAACAATATTATATAAATACATCGATAACATATCCTCGTCTCTTTCATCCCTCTCTCGACTCCACATACAAATCCTATCATCTTCCATCCGTAGCTGCCCGGCCACGCCAGTTTTCCTCGTATCGCCGTGAGCCGACAAAACCCTGTGCCCAGCGTACCCCTAAACCACCGCAAAATCCCATGCTTCCCACCCGATCTCCATGGCATCCCCGACGTCACCACCGTCCATCATCACCACGGCCAACGGCTCAAAACCTATTCACCGTCGACCGGAGAACACCAGACCACTGCCGTGGTCAAACCAGAGCACCGTGCCCCCTGTCGAACGCGGCCGTCTCCTCCGTAGAGAGCCGCCCGATGGTCGTCCCTGAACCAGATCTGCCTGCTTACATGAGCCGATGTGCTTTCGTCGACCCCGAACACCCTCGCTGTCGCCACCAGTTGTCGTCCCCTTGACCATGCTCACCCGTGCCGTGCACGGTCAGCATCCTCCGTCGCTCCACGCCGCGGCCACCACCCACCGTAAGACCGCACAGCCGGAACCCTAAGGTGAAATTTCTCTCCTCTACTTCCTTTTCTCCTTCATCTCACTTTTTGCAATTAATTTGTTTCCTCTCTCCTCAGTGGGAGAGAGTAATTTTTGATATGGTATGATGGGCCGGGTATTGGGCAGGGTTTGTGGGTTTAGGGCCGATTAAAAACTAATTCAAATATTTTGTGTATATTAGTTTGAACTCTAAATTCTGTAGGCCACGTTGGGCTTAATATCTTGGGCCTGGTTATAAGTTAAAACATCAATTCTATTTTATGTCAGGTTTGGACTTTGTATTGAGAGTAATTTTTATATTCCTTGTTTGGCTTACTTATTAAGTAATTTCCTTTAATAAGGTTTGGATCTTAATTGTAGTATTTTTAATTTCTATATATTATAGGTTTTGGCTTCAGGACATTTGTACTGTTTAGAGAATAAATTCATTTGGGCTTTTTAAAGAATTATTCTTTAAATATTTTATTCATATATATATCCTTAAATAGTTTATTATACTTTCTTAGTAAGTCCACGTATAAATATGTACAATATATTTTCCCAAATTATTTTTATGGTCTACAAGCATACTTTCTCTAAGTGGTTAGATATATATAAACTTTAATGAAATGTTTAAATATATTTTGACCAATATACATATAATAAATTGGGTTTTTGAATAATATATTGATTATTAATTTGGGGATCAACTATTATACATTATTTATGGGCTTGGACTTTGTTGTTAATTTGGCTTTTGTATGATAGGATTATCTAGTTAGATAGCCTTATAAATATTTTATATATATTGAGCTTGGAAGTATGCATATATATGTATATTTGGTTTCGTATTTAGATGAAGAACATATACATTTTCTTATCAAACTTTACGTACTTGAAATGGGTCTCAAAGTAGTATTACATATTTTCAAAATAAATAAATATATATATATATATATATATATATATATATATATATATATATATATATATATATATATATATATATATATATATATATATATAAAATATATATATATATATATATATATATATATATATATATATATATATTTTATTTTTTTTATTTTATATATATATATATATATATATATATATATATATATATATATATATATATATATATATATATATATAGTTTACTAAATGAATAATTTATAAGTACATCCTCTAAATATATTTTTCTAGTTAAATAATTACTTTTCTCTAAGTTAGAAACCTCCCTTAAATTATTAGATTATCCTTGATGGTAACTAATCACATTCATATTTTCTTTTGCCTCCTGTACGTCGATCCTAAGCCAATCAGTCTATTCCGGACTCAATGGAATTATCGGTTCACCAGCTAAGGACCCCAGGCATGTGCACTTTCTGATTGCTTTCGATTCATAGTAGATTCTAATTCATGTTTATACATATGCTCTCTTGCTTGATGACACGTTGTCACATGGATTAGTATCATGGATTTGCTTATACTTCTTGACTGTCATTTACATGATTACCATGCTTGTTACTTGATTCCATGAGTACTAGCTGGGCGAAGAAATATCATAGTAGACATGTGGACTACCCAGAAATATCCCCAAAATGTCTATTCTTGACTAATAGCAGTCGCACAATTCACGTACGGGGTGCCGGATTTATCCCTTAGTCGTTCACATATCGAACAAGATATTTCAAAACACATATATAGTTGTCTTTTACTTGTTTTCCTTGTTTGTTCACACTTGCCATGTCACCATATTTACATGTTTTCTTTAGTTGAAACATCATGTTGTAGAGTTACCTACTTTCTTTCTAGACATGCCATGACATCAGTTACTTTCTAGTTTTATTTCATATATGTTATTTTTATGTCTTGTGAATTCTATTGTGTTTTGATTGCCGTCGGTTTATGTGCTTATTCCATTCCTGACTGAAAACCAATATTTTTCAGGTTAACTGTGGCTTCGCTTAGCATTGGAAGATACATGAGTACTTGCAGGCAGAAACCTAGAAATTAGATAGAAGTGGTATCATTTTCATTAATTGTAAGAATCTTATATTTTCTTTAAATATAAATATTGTAAATGTTATAATCAATTTAGAAATGTGAATGAGCAATAAATGTTATATTTGTGTCATTTTGAGCATCATGGCCTTGACAGTGTTCTATCGCCGACTCTGCGACGTAGGCTGGCTTGGACACATCTCGTATCCGAAAAGCGGGTGCGGGTCATGACAGATCTAGATTTCAAGAGGCAATATTGCTTCGCTCTCATAGACCAGGAAGAACGGTATGTTGTCCATCGGATTCATATCATTGTGCGGTAAGCCCAAAGACATTCGTCCAACTTTTTGTCCTAGTCGCGTTTGTTAGATGACATGACTTTCTTGAGTAGTTTGACGATTGTTTTATTGAAAGCTTCGGCCAATCCATTTGCTGTTGGATTGTAAGTAGTGGATGTCACATTTTGAATGCGATTCTTATCTCAAAACCTGTTGAACGCACGACCTATGAATTATGGACCATTGTCGTGGATGATCCTTCGGGGTACCCTGAAATGATAGATGACGTGATGTTTGATGAAACTGATCACCTTCGAGCTCTTCACCTCTGACAAAGGTACTGCTTCCGTCCATTTAGAGAAGTAATCGATGATTGCTAAGATGAAGCAATGTCCTCTGGATGATGGAGGGGTAATAGGTCCAACTATATCCATACCCCAGGCTTCAAATTGCCAGTAGGTTACCAATAGGGTGTAGAAACTCCGAGGGGCGATGGATGAAGTCAACGTGCAACTGGCAGACACAACACTTTTTGGCATAAACAATTGCATCTGTCATCATAGTATGCCAACAATAGCCAATACGTCAGAGTCGATCCTGTAGCTTAGGGCCAGGTTGATAACGTCCATATGTGTCATCATGAGCCTTCCAAAGAGCTTTAGATGCCTCCTCGTTTGATAAACATCAAAGGAGAAGCCCGTCGTAAGAATGACGATACATTATTTTGGTAGCTGTGTCATAGTAGAATTGGAGAGAGCGCCTTTTGACAGACACGGCTTCCTTCGGGTCGTCTAGGAGGATCCTGTAGGCTGCAAAATCTATGAATGGAAACTGCCAGTCTCTAATGTCGACATCGGCGATCGCAGGCATAACATGGTTTAGACACATGCACAGGTTATTTTTGGGACACACCAGATTTTGACCAATCACCATAATGAAGTGTTGAGTTGCAATAGGTGCCGCAAATGAGGCAGCAAGGCCATCCAGAGCATCCGCCTCTAGATTTTGTAACTGAGGTACGTACTCTATGAAGAACTCGATAAAGGTTGAAACGATGTCCAAAGCTGTTTTATGATAAGGTACCAGGTCCTTGTGGAGAACCATGTATTATCCTCAAACCTGGTTGATAATGAGTTTCGAATCACCATAAGACTCGTAGTATTCTAGCCCCAGTTGTCTTGCTAACTAGAGTCCTATAATGAGGGTATTGTACTCCACAATATTGTTGGAGCATAGCTCTGTGAGGGAATAGGCACGCTGGATGACTAGCTTGTTTGGAGAGATCAAGACTACCCCTACCCCTACTCCTACGATGATCTGACCCTTGGGGCCTATTCTTGAGGCACCGTCGAAGAACGTCCGCCAGACAGAGTTTTCTTTGATAACATTGGATTCCAGCACTTCATCTGGAATATTCTTATAGAGTTTGGATAACTCTGGGATTGGATGTGCAGCTAAGAAATTGGCCAGCATATGACCCTTGACAACTTTTTATGGAACGAATACTATATCATATGGTGTCAATAGTATTGCCCATATAGCTGACCGAGAGTTTAGTGCTTCCGGCTTCGTCATGAGGACCCTGAGTAGATTGACTCGGGAGATGACATGGATCGTCCGACCCGATACATAATGACGAGTCTTCTGAATGGAAAATACCAGAGCTAGACGTTCCTTCTCGACGGGGTTGTACTGTTGTTCGGCCCCAATTATTGTCTTGCTTAGGTAGTAGATAGCTTGCTCCTAGCCTGCATCATTATTCTGAGCTAGTAGAGCGTTGAGAGAATAATCTATTGCACGGACGTTACTACCGGTGCCACCAGGACTGGAGGATTCGTGAGATCAGCCTTGATGTCGTCAATCGCCTTCTGACACTGCTCTATCCAAATGTAAGAGACTCCCTTCTTTATGAGTTTGGTAAAGGATTGGCATCATCCGAAAAGATTTGCTATAAACCTTCGGATGTATGCGAGATAACCTTGTAGGCCTCAAAGTTCTCTTAAGTTCTTCGGAGAAATCATGTCAAGGATGGTCTTGGTCTTCTCAGGGTCAATATGGATACCCTTCACAGTGATGATGAAACCCAAGAATTTGTCGCTGGAAACCCCTAGGAAGGATTTAGCTATGTTCGTCTTGAGATGATGTGCTCACATGAGATCGAAGACTTCCCTCAAATCTTGTAAGTGATCACCTCATAGACGACTTTTGACAGTAATGTTGTCAACATAATATTCGATTGTCTTGCAAAGATGCTGACAGAAGATGGTGCTCATAGCTCGCTGGTATGTCGCACCACATTCTTCAAGCCAAAGGGCATTAATGTGTAGCAGAAAACCCCCTTTGGAGTCCTGAACGACGTGTGCTTCTTGTCATCCGAGAACATCTTGATCTAGTGGTAGCTCGAATATCTGTCCATGAAGGACATGCTTTTAAAGACATAGGTTTTGTTTATCATCACATCGGTGATTGGAAGGGGAAACTCATATTTTGGGCAAGCAGAATTGAGGTTCCTGAAGTCGATGCAGACTTGGATCTTCCCATTCTTCTTAGTTCGAATGTTGCTTTTTGCGAACAAACCCACTTTCTATTAGTTTGTCTTCTTCTTTTTCGACGGCGTCCATGATATGAGAACGAAAGTATCGGTGTTGCTGCTTAAAGGCTTAGCGTTGGGTAAGATGTTAAGCTTATGCATTACAATTTGCGGGTCTAGACCCGGCATGTCTTCATAGCTCCAGGGAAGACATCGATGAATTCCTTGGTAAGTTGAATCAAGGATTCGCGATCTCCCCCTTCCAAGCTTTTGCTGATAAAGATGGGTTTGGGCGAGGATTCATCCCCTAAGTCGATTTGCTCGACTTCATCTTCGGTGGGGGGTTCCCGTTGTTCGAAATGAGATTCCCACTATGCACCTAAACGTTGAGCCCAAGGTTCCTCTTCGAAGAATTTCAATGTCTGGTCGTCCTCTTCTTCTTCCGGAAGATACGCTGATGTTATGTTGACTGACATCACTTTTCTGAAGACTGGATCGATGTTGTTATTAGAGTCCCAAGTTGAAGCTTCATATGAGTGATAGTGTATGACCTCTTCAGCTTCTGAACTCTTTGGGATTGCCGACGGCGTGACAAAGCCTACCCTCCCATCGAGTTCGGTGATAATAATCCTATGGCTTCTTTTTTGGAACCGGGAGTCGTAAGGGAAGGCGTCGGCCTTTGCCATAGTTCTGGCCTTTGCCGCCTTTCAAGTCATAACCCATCTTTTGGATGAGGTATTTTGTTTGATTAGTGTACCGATCTACTTGTATTCTACCGGTATCAGGTTCTGGTTCGACTGGCGAGAGGTCTTGATGATGCTCGACTTTACCGAAGATGATAGGTTTCTCGTCCTGGTCCCGGAGCGAAACTATATAAAAGACCCCTCGGTCCGGGACAACTCGGTTTACATGATTAACAATCATTATTTGTGTTTACAATAACTGTAAGGCATTATCTAAAGTATACATGGCACTCCAATATGAAAGACTAGAGTAATTCAAGGACAACCTTTTATTGATAAAATACGAGATCTTATCCAGGGTGATTACATCTTCAAGAGACGGGGCATTAAGATGAGCAGAAATGTAATCTCCTAACTCCTCATCGGTAAGGACCGAAGTAGCCTTGGGAGATTTTGGGGCTTTAGGCTGAATTTCTGCCACCAGAGGAGTTGACGTCTTGGCAGGCGGTGTTTCTGGAGAGTTCCTCGAGAGTCTGACTCGTATTGGCTCTTGAGCCTGTATTGGAAGAGATTTCGGAGCCTTCCCCTGCAGCTTGACCACGAGGGGAGCCGACGATTAGGGAGGTTTCCCCTTGAGGCGCACTTTCAGAGGTGCTTCAGTTGGTGTCTCAGGGGCTGGTACTCTTTCGCACAGTTTGGCCACAAGAGGAGTCGATACTTGGGGAGGTTTCCCCTTAAGTCGCACCCTCAGCGGTTCTTCAGGTATTGTCTCAACTTGGGAGGCTGGTGCCTTCTCGCGTAGCTTAAGTACGAGAGGGGCTGACATTTGGGGAGGTTTCCCCTTGAGTCGTACCTTCAGAGGGGCTTCAGTTGCCATTTCAGCATCAACCTCTGTTTCTGCCTCTGCTTCATCATCAGCGTCGTTGGCTTTATTGTCCAAATGAATTGATTTATGGAGGTCAGAGTTGGTGAAAAATGCTTCGATCCTTCTGAAGGGGTCAACATCAGCAAACTCTATCCTGACTATGCCATTGGTAGACACGTATTTCATACATTGGTGGAGAGTAGACGACACCACCATGTACTCATATATCCACGGATGTCCCAACTGGATGTTGTAGTTGATATCCGCATCAGTGACGTAACAAGTAACTTCCGTCTCGAGATCGTCGATATGAAATTTTAGCCATATTTTATCCAAAGGCTCGCTCTTGCCAGCGTTAAAGCCGCTGATTGTAGTGTTGGATGCAGTCAGGAGATACATCGGGATCCCCAGTGTCTAGAGTAGAGTCCGGTGGATAATGCTAAAGGAAGACCCATGTTCGATCTGGATCCGATCCACCTTGATGGCACTAACATACCCTGTGTAATACAATGGTCTGTTATGCCAGTTGTTCTTGAGTATCATGTCTTGTTGAGTGAATGTGATGTTGGGGATGATTTCCCCTACACTATGGCAATACGGACATGTTGTTGGATCTTCTTCAGGCTTCCTGACTTGACAGATGAAGGACTCAGCATCCTTCAGTGCTTCACATAGAGCCTCCCAAGTATCTTCGGATAATCGGAGAAGCTCAAATAGTGATAGCCGAGCCGGAGTACTGGCGAGCTGCGCTAGTTTGTCGAAGTTGTGGGTTTAGTCAACCTCGAAGTACTGTCTTTCCATAGAGGTGTATCGAAACGAGCCTCCTTCCGCTTCTGTTTGTCGGCTATTGGAGGTTGGGATGAACCTTCCCCTTGGGCAGCCACCGTAGTGACATTAGGCGTTACATCGGCTGGAGCCTCCTTTTGCATTTATATTAGCTTTTTAGTGGTAATACGAGAAAAGTTCTTAAATTACAAAAGAATATGTAGCTACATTTATTAAGTCATTCCCTTTGTTTCCTTGGTCTATACACTGATATTAAGTAAAGAAGAGAATATGTAGCTGCAATAGTCAATAGATTCTGTTCCTAAATATCTTTCGAAGGCCTATATGCTTGGTGTTATTGTCGGGACACAATTTTTGATAGAAAACTGAGAAAATGAAATAATTATAAAAATAACGTTTCAACGCAACACTTCAAAGAAGGTGCACAACAGAGATCCTTGGAGGATTCTGAGTTACGAAAATCTAAAAAGATTTCGTAACAGTAGCAAACGATAGTAGTACTTCTAAAAAGAAGATACTAAATGAATTGCTATTGGAAGCAACAACTTAGAGGACAGGCGATAGATGGAATATTGCTGGGGTGAATGATCACCGTTGCTTAAAGCTTAATTCGCTCCACACGAACAACTTCTAGGATCCAGCAAGTTCGACGGAGAACTTTGGAACACTCTGCTCTTCTGACTCCTCGGATGACAGCGAACTCCTGTGGCACTAAGTGACGCAGGTATTGCTCATCTCTGCTCTCTCGAACTTTGTAGAATTGTGTTAAAAACACTTGTAAGCTTCTGTATATTTTGTGTGTACCGAAAGAGAGAGAGAAGAGAGAACCGTATATAGGCCCGCGCTGTAATTGTCTAGTTAGCAGAACGTTTGGGACGTAGTAAAAACCGCTTCTGAAAGTGTTGCAACTGCTCAAATCGTGCATATATACGATCTAAGCCAACTGGCACACAGTGTGCGCCACCTGCGCAACGTGTACCACCCGTGCAACGTGCACACCACACGCACCTTGCACACTGTACGCACAATGCCACTTGCGCCACTTGAGCACTCTGCGCAACTTGCTCTAACTACGTGCCAACAGGCAGCGCCCACTAGAGTGCCACTCGGCCATGCAATTGGGCACGCCTCTGGGCCGCACAACTGGGCGTGCCACTTGGCCGCGCCAATTGGCAGCGTAAGTGGCTCGCGCGCGCACTATGCACCTAGCGACGATGCTGACGTGCTAAGCGCAAAGTGCGCCCATAAAATGCCATATTATGCCTCATGAGCCCGAGTCCGTGTCCAAGTCTGAGTCTGAGTCCGAGTCCGAGTCCGAGTCCGAGTTGCTAAGCTCCTACGGGGCTTAGCTCCATTGGAAATTAATTCCCGAGAGCAAAAAACATGAATGCTTCATTATTGATTTGTCCCTTTTTTTCTATTAGAAAATACCCCCACATGGCACACCCATGTGCACCTCCACACAACTTGTGTATCTCTAAACAAGTATAGCTTATATATAGAGATACACTTCCTTTGGCCTAGCCGATGTGGGACTAAAGTTTCTAATGAAAAAGGCCAAAACCCAACAATCCCCCACATATCTCTATATATATGAGTTTGAGTGTTCCCCACAGTAACTGTCCATCATGTATTAGGAGAGATGTCGTTGACGACTTGAATCTTCCCGTACGGGTCAAACAACAGACTATAATATAAGAATGGACTAAACCTTGAATTCTGTACCGTAGCTAAAATTCTTTCCACACACATAATGTAGTTACATGTGCTTCTGGCTACACATTAAAGACCCTGTGCCAGCCTGGTTTCAGTGTATAATTTTGAGTGTCTACAAGTTTACCCTCAAGAGACGGCCTGATATCTCTTTGTCCATACACTATAGGTGAGTTCTTTGTTAAAAAGACATCGCATGAAGTGCTTTGCGCTGCCCTTGCGATGCTATGCCGCTATGACATGGCCTAAAGCTGAGGCATTACCCCATACAGGGAACCTTATCGTAGTGTCATACTACTGTAGCATGAGGTTATCGCCTCTTTGTAGTGCCATTCTACCGAACATGAAGACTTAGGTTCCCTTGCAAGTTACGCCACAACGATATGGCTTGCAAGGCCGAGGCTTTATTCCTAACCGGGTACCTCATCGTGGTATCGTGCCACTATAACATGAGGAACTCCTCTCCTTTGTAGTGCTGACTACACCCCTCTTTATTTCAACATACAACATTAGGCTACCTACCTATTTGCGGTGCTACGTCGCTGTAACTTGGCTCGCAAAGCCGAGGCATTACCCCTTTCGGGAACCTCATGGTGGAGTCACCCCACTTGTCACGACCCGTACCGTGTTTAGGGGCACGAGCACGTGGGTACGTCCAGCCTACGCCGCAATATCGGCGGTAGAACGCTGTAAAAGTCATCTAGAATATATATAATCTAAGACACAATAATATAACCTGTCATCTCCATACGGAGGAATATAATCACCACTCAATCACATAAATCTAAGGAAGATAAGCACGATGATAAAGATGAAGTAAATAGTCTGAAATAGTATCGAGCCATAAATCACAAGTTCAGAATCCAAGGCATAAAACAATATCCCAAATAAATACTACAAGCCTAAAAGTATCAAACTAGAATGTAATCCAGACAAAATCTAGGTAAACTAAGTCACTACTGGCGGTGCGTCCTCTACGAGCACCGGGTCCACAGGCTGGTCTGGGTCGTAGGCTCCATTTATGCCAAACCCGTAGTAGGTCGGGCAATCTGCATCTAAATCCTCTGAAAAACAACGGGGGTTATCCTGTCAGGATATGAGCTAGTACAAACACCAACAGCAGTTCCATGTGAATTGACAAATACTATAAGAGACGATCACAATAAAATACAAGATAAAATGTCAAGACTGAAAGTAAAACAGTAAAAGAGAACTAGATATCATGTTATGTGTGAGATATAAGATAAAACTGGAATATAAACAAATGGAAAGTAATCAAGGTATGATGTAATCATAAAAATAAAGTGCCATGAGATATTAGAGCGTTATGTGATCGGCTTGGGTCAAGATCAGGCTGTTCCATTTGACCGACTATGCACAGGTAGTATAATAGTATAGGGATCAGGCCGACCAAAATGGAAAGCTATGCACAAGTAGTATAAGGTCAGGCTACACCCTACGTGTGGTGAGGGTGGAGCTATGCACAAGTAATAAACAAGTAGGGGTAATGATCAATAACCTCTAATAACTCTCCATCCCCGATAGTATAATGAATCCAGACATGACAGATCATGACACGGGATTCAAAAAGCAGGGGTCAGACTACTCCCAAATCGGTGTCTATACAAGTACAGGAAACAATATCGAACAATGTACTCATATACTAGGTAAATTGGGAATGACATCTCATGACGAGATTCAAGGTATACTAGTCCGTGTATCCTCGTGTCGAGAATCAAGTATAACACTACAACTGAATCAGATATAGTAGATATCAAAGCAATGAAAACTATCAGAGAATGTACTTGCCTGCTGTTCTGAGCTGAGAAAAACGACTCTACTAATCACTCAAACAAGCCACAAGCGGTCAACTCGCACAACAGTATCCTAATGCTGAAACAGACATTACCAACATTCTCAGAATGGTCAAATTGGCTAGAAATGTCTACCCATAAGTCCAATTCTAGACACAGGGGCAAAACGGCAATTTCAGGTCAAAATGGTGTCCGCCGTTGGAACCACTTTGCACCAAAAACTATGCCAGAATCTACAGTCTCTAAAGTCATCAAACTATTTGTCTACAGGTCCAATTTGACGAGACGAACCCAACCGTATATCCAAAGTTGGATTCCGGTGGGCCGTGCACAAATTCGCCCATTGGATCAGATCGCGGGTCCGCTAAAATAGCTTTTCGGTCGACCTTCTCAGAATCGGACCAAACTTGACATACAAGACCAGAAAAATGATACGGACATATTGGCGTAAGTTTCATCTCGATATGACGAGCGTGCACAAAATAATTGACAAATTTGCAAAAAGGTCGATACGGTGAACTTTGACGGATACGCATCAAATTCGTCGCGCACACGCGGCCAATTTGAATTCTGTCAAAGCCCACACGTCCACGAAGTCGTTACGCACATTTTGATACTTTCGGTTCGCGACCACGTTGCCCGGATTGACGGGACGGACGGCGTATCGGGACAATTTTTCTAAAAATTCAGTTTTGAAAATTAGTTTTTTCTCCAACTTTACCAACCAATAACTTTCTGTACAGTGCATAAAATTTAATT
>JANAVB010034565.1:30000-85000 GCA_029216955.1 Iris pallida | reverse complement strand
CATCCACCACCATCTACGGGCCAAGCAAAACTCTCTCACCGACATCGTCCCATGATAAAGGAGTGTGACATCTCCCTCTGTATAGAGCCTCGAATGGCGACATCTCTATACTAGCCTTATAGCTGTTGTTGTAAGCAAACTCTACCAGATAAAGATGGTCCTCCCAAGATCTTCCGAAATCTAACATACAAGTACGAAGCATATCCTCGAGTGTCTGGATGGTCCTCTCCGATTGACCGTCTGTCTGGGGGTGATACGCGGTACTGAACTTGAGCTGGGTGCCCAAGCTAATATGCAAACTCCTCCAGAAGTAGGAAGTGAAATGACTATCCCGATCCGAGACTATGCTTACCGGAACTCCGTGCAATCTGACTATCTGACACACGTACAGCTCTGCCAGATTCTCCGTAGATAGTCCCACCTTGAAAGATAAAAAGTGGGCCGATTTGGTCAATCTATCAATGATGACCCAAATCGCGTCTTTTCCTCCTGAAGATCGTGGAAGTCCAGATACAAAGTCCATAGTGATGTGCTCCCACTTCCACTCTGGAATGGGTAGTGGCTGAAGCAGACCATCTGGCCTATGTCTCTCGGCTTTCACCTGCTGGCACACTAAGCATCGAGATACAAACTGAGCTACCTCTCGCTTCATGCCATACCACCATGCGTGCTTCCTCAGGTCTCTGTACATCTTGTTAGCTCCAGGATGCATAGAGTACTGGAAACAATACGCTTCCTGCAGAATCTCGTCCCGAAGCTCTCTACTCAGAATGCACAATCTAGAACCGTGCCTCAGCGATCCATCTTCGGCTATAAAGAAATCGTCTAGCAATCATGCCTACACCTGCTCCCTGATGCTCCTCAGGGCCACGTCATCATACTGTGCTGATCTGACTCTGTCCATCAATGCAGACTGAATTTGTAACCCCACATCTGAACCTCTATGCCCGGAACGATCAACTCGATACCCAAACTATCCAGATCGGCCAATATATGACGATCTGCCATCAAATACATAGCGATTGGATACCTGCTCAAGGCATCTACAACTACGTTGGCCTTCCCTGGATGGTACTGCAAGGAGATATCGAAGTCCTTCATCAGCTCAAGCCAGCGCCTCTGCCTCATGTTCAATTCCTTCTGGGTTAACACGTACTTCAAGCTCTTGTGATCCGTGAAGATCTCAACTTACTGGCACACTTTATCCGGGATACTATACTACACTTATGGGATACTACCTTCTATTGTCTTCCTCCAATGAATGCGGGTAAATAAGTAGCAAGCGGGGCTGAGTTGAATGGGACACAAGTGTCATGTGGGTAGTAGGCTTAATGTGGGTCGTGTCCATATTTTGGGTCAACAAGTTTGGGTTGAAATGGTGCCCCCAATTTGAGTCAAAAATAAAAGTGACTTCATGGGTGAATCAAGATTTGGTCTTGTGTCAGGAAAGTCGTGTTATAAAATAAAGCACAAGATGGTGTGCCTGATGGGACACGAAGGTCATGGGCGTAGGGTGACTTGTCTAGATCGTGCATATGAAGTTGGTTTTGAGAAAACAACTAGTCTTGTGCTTTTTAATTAAAATTTATGGCCATGTGCATATGATAATCATAAATAAAAGTAGGAATGTTGGCCTAAATTGATCCACAAGTTGTGCGATACAAAGATAGACAAGAGAACGAGTTTGAGTGGGACATAATATATCAAAATAAAGATAAACTTGTTTACTACATACTCATGAAGGAAGTTTCCAGAGATTGACATCTCTGACGCTCCAGAAATCAAAGTCACGGAAGAACATTCGTCTATCTCGGATACTCTCTCTAGGGTATCTACCCAAGTCTTGACGCTGTCTACACAAGGCACTAACTCATCTATATGATACATGGATGATACCCCTATACTAGGTTGTTCATTTCTCTCCTCCAACTAGACACTAAACCGTTGGTGCCTAAACTTCTATAACACTTGAAATACTTTGTCTCTAGCACCTAGGGTAATCCTCCTATTCTGGTACCTGGTGCAACTCCTACCATAACACTTATTAATCACTCTAAGGTTCTCATCTATATTTAATTATCAACAATTATATAGAATACTTCCTAACCATACTCTAAACTATTAACACTAATACTCAAGGACACAGACCAATTGCAAGTCACCAAGCCATCACACTACGAAGAACCTATAATGAAATGAGAATCTACAAGGACCTGAACTAAAGAACCGAGAGTATCCTTACTCCTAAGCTAATTGAGGCTGGAACAAAATCTATAATAATAGAAGTGAATGATAGAGATGACATGTTAGGACCCTTCTCAAGATACAATCTGATAATCATATACGTCTGTCCTAAATCATGATACTCAGAATCCTCGCCACGCCAGTAAGCAAGGCTGCGATAAACGGTAGATTCCATAACTAGGTATGCACCTCTATAATCATATCATCTGGAATCCTCCCACGCCGACTAGTATAGCTGCGAGAAATCTTAAATCTCATGACCGAGATATGTACATCCGAAGTCAGGTCTCGACGTTTTTGCCACGCCGGCTAATATAGCTGCGATAAACTCCAGGTTCCATAACTAAGTAGACGTTTTACCTTCCCGGTTATTCCCGTCAACATATGTTATCATAAGATACCGTAACTCAGGCCATAAAATTTATCTCGATATAAAAATCAAAATCAACGATGATCCATCAAAATCAAATTCAATAACAAGGAGCAAGGGTGAACAGAAACAAGAGAAAAGGATTTTAAATTGACGTTCAACCAAGATTCTCAAGGGTCGTCCCAGGATTCTCTCAAAAGTCCTAAGCAAAGAGATCAATATGTCACATGATAGGATATCATCAAGGAAGGACAATTTATTTTGAAATGCAAGAAGAGTTTGTCATGGTAATCAAAAGATTAGAATTTTCCTAATATGTGATTGAGTAACTCCTATCATAACCTAAAACCAATATCCTAATAGCAGGCTCGTAATTAGCACAATAAGTTGAGTATCATTACGAAATCGTACTAGTTGCGATACTGACCTGCATGGGCTACCATAAAAATGTGTCACGACCCACACCCAATTTAGGGACACGAGCACGTGGGTACGTCCAGCCTACGTCGCAGTATCGGCGGTAGAATGCTGTAAAGGTCATATAGAATATATATAATCTAAGACACAATAATATAACCTGTCATCTCCGCACGGAGGAATATAATCACCACTCAATCACATAAATCTAAGGAAGATAAGCACGATGATAAAGATGAAGTAAATAGTTTGAAATAGTACCGAGCCACAAATTACAAGTTCAGAATCCAAGGCATAAAATAATATCCCAAATAAATACTACAAGCCGCAAAGTATCAAGCTGGAATGTAATCCAGACAAAATCTAGGTAAACTAGGTCACTACTGGCGGTGCGTCCTCGACGAGCACCGGGTCCACAGGCTGGTCCGAGTCGTAGGCTCCATCTATGCCAAACCCGTAGTAGGTCGGGCAATCTACATCTAAATCCTCTGAAAAATAGCGGGGGTTATCCTGTCAGGATATGAGCAAGTACAAATACCAACAGCAGTTCCATGTAAAATGACAAATACTATAAGAGATAATCATAATGAAATACAAGATAAAATGTCAAGACTGAAAGTAAAACAGTACAAGAGAACTGGATTTCATGTCATGTGTGAGATATAAGATAAAATTGGAATATAAACAAATGGAATGTAATCTGAGGTATGATGTAAACATAAAAATAAAGTGCCATGAGATATTAGAGCGTTATGTGATCGGCTTGGGTCAAGATCAGGCTGTTCCATTTGACCGGCTATACACAGGTAGTATAATAGTATAGGGATCAGGCCGACCAAAATGGAAAGCTATACAGAAGTAGTATAAGGTCAGGCTACACTGTACGTGTGGTGAGGGTGGAGCTATGCACAAGTAATAAATAAGTAGGGGTAATGATCACATAACCTCTAATAACTCCCCATCCCCAAGTAGTATAATGAATCCAGACATAACAGGTCATGAATCAGGATTCGAAAAGCAGGGGGCCAGTATACTCCTAAATCGGTGTCTATATAAGTACAGGAAACAATATCGAACAATGAACTCATATACCAAGTAAATCGGGAATGACATCTCATGACGAAATTCAATGTATACTAGTCCATGTATCCTCGTGTCGAGAATTAAGTATAACACTACAATTGAATCAGATATAGTAGATATCAAAGCAATGGAAACTATCAGAGAAAGTACTTGCCTGCTGTCCTGAGCTGAGAAAAACGACTCTACCAAACACTCAAATAAGCCACGAGCGGTAAACTCGTGCAACAGTCTCCTAATGCTAAAACAGACATTACCAACATTCTCAAAATGGTCAAATTAGCTAGAAATACCTACCCATAAGTCCAATTCAGGACACAGGGACAAAACGATAATTTCGGGTCAAAATGGTATCCGCCGTTGGACCCACTTTGCACCGAAAAATGTGCCAGAACCTACGGTCTCTAAAGTCATCAAACTATATGTCTAAAAGTCCGATTTGACGAGACGATCCCAACCGTATGTCCAAAGTTGGATTCTGGTGGGCTGTGCACAAATTTGCCCATTGGATCAGATCGCAGGCCCGCTAAAATAGCGTTCCGGTCGACCTTCTCAGAATCGGACCAAACTTGGCATACAGGACCAGAAAAATGATACAAACCTGTTGGCGCAAGTTTTGTCTCGATATGACGAGCATGCACAAAGTAATTGATAAATTTGCGAAAAGGTCGACACGATGAATTTTGACGGATACGCATTAAATTCGTCGCGCACACGCGACCAATTTGAATTCCGTTAAAGTTCACATGTCCATGAAGTTGTTACGCACATTTCGATACTTTCAGTTCGCGACGATAGGTTGTCTACATGTCTACAAAATGGGTTTTAAAGCCCTATAGGTTGTCTACAAGTCTCTTCAAACCGATTTTGAAAACTCGCAACACGCTGGTCGCAAATCGGCCACAAAGTTGGGGTTTCGGGACAATTTCTAACGTCTAATAAATCAAGTTTTTCTCGATTTTGGAACTCGTTTTTTGTCGCACATGATGCAAATTGGCACGAACTATTTGAAGGGAATTAAAGGTGTATATGTTAGGATCATACCTGACCAAGTGGTTCGCAAAACGACTGAGCGAGGAAGGACAAATCTATTTCCGAAGTTGGCTCTTCGCTGACAGTTTCTGCGCACGGGTGTGCTGTTCGTTGTGCGTTTTTCGGCGATGGACGGCCACGGGTTGGTCGACGGCGATGTCGTGGTGCACGCTGGGTTGGGGGTGACGGCTAGGTTTTGTTTTTCTAAAAATCTCTCTTTCTCTCTCGATACATATATATATATATATATATATATATATATATATATATATATATATGGGGGCCGCTCGGGTTTCCGAAGTAGGGGGAGCGCTCGGATTTGGTTAGTTGTTGTGCTGGTTTTAACATTGTGTGTGTGTGCATTTGCTTTGTGTGATTTCAAATTTGACTTGGTTCTTTTCTATTTTGACTTTAATTAAACTTTTATAATTTATATATATATAAATCATATATATATATATATATATATATATATATATATATATTTTAACCCCACTTTTTATTAATCAAGGCTCAAAATATCGAAGCCCGAACACGTATACAAGGCACAAAAAAGAGAAAGCCTATACTAGTATACCGCAAAAAGGATCGAAGGGGGGAGAGAAAACTTGATACCCCGAATCTAGGGAGGGATCGAGGACCAAAATACATTCGAACTGTGGGAGCACATGGTGCTCCGTTTACGACATTGCCGGAAGACTTCCTTCATTAGCTGGTCGGCTGAGTATTGGTAACCCTCGTATCTCGCCTTGTTGCGATTCTTCCAGATCGCCCACGTAGCAGCCACTGCTACGATCTGGTGGCCGTGGAAGGCTATACCCCAGTTGTCCGCCAGATCGTGGAAGCGTCCGCCACCTAGAGCTATATTGAAGTGCTGGTTAAGGGTCCTCCAGATCCCACCTGGCAGATTCCCCTCCCAGAATATGTGGTCAATAGTCTCCGGCTGACGCTCGATGCAGCAATTGCAAGCTGACGCTAAACTAATCCCGATGGAGTTAAGGATCTCGTCCGTCAACAGTTTCTTCCTAATGACTCTCCACACGAGGAATGACCATTTCTTAGGGATACAGGAATACCAATAGCGCACAATAGTAGGGTCCGGTTGCCCGCTCCCTCGGATTGCTAATCTCGCCGACCTCACTGAAAATGCCCTGGATGCCTCAAACGACCACCTTAGCTCGTCGACATCGCGACCGAGGCAAATTTTGTGTAGGCGAATGCTGACAACCGTTTCGTTACCGGACCATTCACGAATCTTGTCCCAGTTTCATTAGTTAGTAGTATAGTTCCACAGGTCTCTGATCCTACTGTTGATGGGTGTTGTCGCAAGCCTCGGGATTAAGTTGTCCCCAATCCATCTCTCCAGGAAGGGATTCGCCTCGTCGCCACCCAGATGGAGTCTGATCGCCGGCTCGGCGAGGTCGCGTCCGATAAGGATACGACGCCAAGCCGCTGAGGATCTGCTGTTGGATATGGCTACTGAAGGGTGGATGTGTTTGAAGTACCTAGCTTTCATAAACCTGGTCCATAAGTTCTCGTTCGTGCGGATTTTCTACCATAATTTCATTGAGAAAGCTTTAACAATGTGAGTGAGTTTGGTGAACCCCAGTCCCCCTTCCTCTGTGGGGTGAGCCATGGCTTTCCAGCTAGCCCAGTGGTGTTTGTCTTGACCTTTGTTGTGACCCCAAAAGAAGTTACAAAAGATCTGCTCGATCGATGAGAGAATATATATATATATATATATATATATATATATATATATATATATATATATATACATGCATACATACATACATACATACATACATACATACATACATACATACATACATACACATATTATATGTCACTCCCCGTTCCCAGAATGCGTATTTTAATACGTATATTGCTTGAATGTATTTATTTAATATTGATCATGTATTATCCTGTATTTAAATTCCTTTAATTTCCTGTTAATTAATTATCTGCTCTTTAATTTTTATGTTAATTAATTTCCTGCAATTTTATTCCTGCAATTTTATTTCTGCATTTATTTTCTGCTTTTAGCCTCCCTGCTTTGCTTTCGGGTTAGCCTTGATGGATCCGAACAAACCCGACCCAAGCTCCCACCTACCATACCCCTTCCATATTTAAAGCTCCCATATCCTTCTCTCTTCTCATAACTCTCATTCTTCACCATTACTTCTTCTTCTTCCTCTGAACACTTCTCCACCTACCAGCAGTAGCAGTAGGCAAGTACATCTTGCTTCTTGCTTCCACTTGGAGAACCATTTTTATGGTTCATTTGTCTTCCTCTCATGATCCTGAGAGAGTTTAGTACTTAGCATTTTTGATTTCTTTGGCTTGTTTCTTCTAGATCTAAGTTATTGTATTCTCGGTTGTTCATGGTTTTTTTTATCTTCCAACTTGGCATGTTTTTCGGAATAGATAGTTCATGTGGTAGAACTGCTCGTCAGTCACGCTCACGTTCTTACGTGCCAGCGTGAGTTCCAGTCACGCACACGTCTTTACGTGCCAGCGTGAGTTCCAGTCACGCATACGTCTTTACGTGCCAGCGTGAGTTCCAGTCACGCACACGTCTTTACGTGTCTGCGTGAATTTTTAATCACGCACACGTCTTTACGTATCTGCGTGAATTTTTAGTCACGCACACGTCTCTACGTGTTTAGCGTGAATCTTGAGTCACGCTCACGTCCTTACGTGCGTGCGTGACTTTTGAGTTACGCTCACTCTGTGCGTGCGTGTATTATTTTTCACGCTCACGCTGTGCGTGCGTGAATTTTCTATCTTACCACACTAGGCTGTGCGTAATTTTCTATCATGTCCACGCTGTGCGTGCGTGAATTTCCTATCTTACCACACTAGGCTGTGCGTGAATTTCTTATTACCCTTCACACTATATGTGCGTAGATTTCTTATCACGCTTTTTCACGCTCATACGCTCACGCTTGCCAGCTTGAATCACTTTTCACGCTCATGCTGTTTACACGCACACTCCTTCCTACTAGACTTGGCGTACCTTTTTACGCGTACGATTCTTGCGTGACTTGTTAACCTTAGCATAGACTTGTTGGCATGACTTCTTGACCTGGGTATTTCTATTGTTCTATAATTTATTCATCCTTATGCCTTTGCATGAACTCGATAATCTTAGCGTGTTAATATTTTTAACACATATGGTTGTGTATTAGTGCCCTGTGTCTTGATTGGTTCATGATACCCAGTAAGACTGGAACTTAACCCTGAGAGTTATAGACTCGACCTCATTGAATACTAATTGACTTTCATGCCTTGCCACCATTGATAATGATGGCTATCTTGACTAAAATTGATCATGCGTTCCTAGTTGGAACTAAGAGACTGGCTAGTCGTCTTATTGAATTGAAAGAATGAGACACGTTCATGTTAATGAACTATTGTAATCGATTAGCCAATCCCGAATATTGACATACAGGCACACATGCAGGCTTCAATTTACTTACTTATTTATTTTATACAAAAGAAGCATGTGTACTCTATGGTCAAGGCATGATTATTCCGTGGTTAGTTTGGATTGTTGCATTACGCTATGTAAGACCTGCAACCTAACCGTACTGGTATCGTTGTAGAGTTGTGCATATCGTACCCCGTACGAAAGTACTCATTTGAATGACCATGATCCACGGCATGGGATTTCACTCAACGTAGGGACTATTAAGTTAAATAAAATAAATGATGGCATGGAGAGAATGGATTTCTGAGTTCTTACATGGCAGCCCCCTTGGGACGAGTAGTACCCGACGGGCCGGCTGGTTCCCACAGGTACTGTAAATCTGCCACACGGGCAGGGAGCGGTATCTGCTTATATTATTATTGTATATTGTATATTGATGACGGGCGTCCCACTGGGACTCGTCTAATTCATGCATGGCGCAATTGATTGACTGGATAGACTAGCCTTGCTCGCACATGGTAAGAACTGAGGAATCTTTATTGCATTATTTCAGGATAACTTAGGACTCATAATAGCAAGCCGTAGAAATTGATTGGCCGTTTAAATTAATTTGTTTGTGTACTGTACCTACTCTGTTACCTAACTGAGATGATCAGAATATCATGACATGACGGGCCAACTTCTGTCCTTGTTTGGTTGGGAGGTTGGTCCGAAGTGTCTTGATGTTATGTGAATCCTAGTGGAAAGCAGAGATATATTATTATATCCTCTTACTTACTGGTTTTAGTCCTTCATATCGTCCTTCCTTGTGGTACTTGCTATTAGAGGTCTAACCTCTCTGGTTTTACATGGCCAGATTTAGAGCCGGTTCCCGAGGACTCAGCTTACTTCCACCTCCAAGATGGTCAATACTAGGGGAATGATCGCAGGAGGACTCGAGTGGGTCCCTTACTTCACCGTTCGTTTTGTTATTTACTTTATACTTAGCCGTTTGGCACCGACATGTTAGTCGGATAGTCTTGCACTTGCTTTTACATAATTGTAATTAAGTCAGACTGCAGCTGATAACAATTATGTACATGTTACTATACCATCTAGCTATATTTTGTAAAGCCAGATCTCAAGAACATTTTGACTGAGCGTTTGGAATACCTTACTGCTTTATCTTACATGTTCTCTATAACTGTTTCTTGCTTGAATGATTGAGACAATAGATGTGAAGTGACCATAATAAGACTTTTATATAGTATGCACCCCCTCGTCTGGTTAGACAGCATTGATCGTATTATACGGTATTCTTCTACCCGTAATACGTAGCTGGCTGAGTCATTCCCTCGCTCTCCAGTATTCTGGTTCTAGGGCGTGACAAGGTTTTAGTGGTGGCCCATGCAGGTCTGATTTCAGACTTGTGGGGTGTTTTTGATTTATAGGATGTCTCAATCACACGTGTCCCTCCTTGATCTCATGATTCGTTGTTTTCAACCCTTGCTTGACATTCCGGTATCCTTTGACTTCATTGTTCCTTCATGTCCGGTTGTTTGATTATTCTTTTGTCCCTTTTCTTAGGGGCACTTCGTCTGCATCGGTCAGAGCTGGGCAGCAACAACAAGGGCAACATGGGCAACATGACCAGGTTGGTCAGCAACAAGGGCCAGTCTCACCTCAGGAGACTATCCAAGAAGAAGTGATAGTAGAACCAGCAGCTGAACCGCGGTATCCGGAAGTTCCAACACCACCCATAGTTCCACCTACCCCTGTGGAAGTAGACACACCAGCCCTTCTGGAGATCATGAGAGGAATGATGGCTACTCAGCAACATCAGATGTTGGCCCAGCAGCGCATGCACACTCAGCTACAAGAGCATAATGTGTTGCTCAACCAAGGATTGCAGACGGCTTTAGAAAGAGGAGTAAGGACTGATTCAGGAGCATCAGTCAGGTTTTGCAAGTACAACTCCCGCCGTTTCGAGGGCACGGAGGATGCCATCTCAGCAGATGCATGGCTTAAGGATATGGAGGCTATTCTGATAGCAGCTAAGGTACCGGCGGAAGAACGTGTGGATCTAGTAAAGTTGTTACTTCAGGATCTCGCACGTGATTGGTGGGAATCAGAGGAAGTGGGCATCAGACGTCCTGTGGCTTGGAACGATTTCACTGCAAGATTCAAGACCAAGTACTATGGAGTTGTGGCACGGTTTGAGCTACAACAGAAGTTCATCAACCTCAGGCAGGCCGGCAAGACTGTAGATGCTTATGCAGCGGAGTTCTGCAGATTGAGTAGATTCGCCCCAGAGATGGTAGCAACAGAGAGCCAGAGGGCTATGAGGTTTCAGCAAGGGTTTCATCTTGAGCTCTTGTAATTGATAGAGGGGAACAATTACCAGACTTTTGACGAAGTATTGACGGCAACTCGAAGGCATGAGATCACCATTCAGAGGCTTGCGACAAGGACTGGGGGTCAGAAGAGATCCCACAGTCAGATTGAAGGAGGAGGGGGAGCAGCGCCCCGAACAACAGCACCATCTACTGGCATTTGTATCCACGATGTGGCGATAAGAGGACCAGCACCACCCAGGCAGCAACAACAGAGGAAGAACCAGCAACCCCCGACGGGCTGCACTTATTGTAGGAAGATGGGACACACTAGAGATGTGTGTCGGACATTGAATGGACTTTGTCTGATATGTGGAAATTCAGACCATCGGGTTACCACATGTCCCATGAATTCGAGGTCAGGAGGACCAGGACAACAGTTTTCTGCTCTGCCAGCGCTAGGGGCAGGCCAGTATCGAGGACCAGCGGTGGCAGTAAGGCCGTTGGCACAGCGTCCGTTAATGCCGCAGGCTCAGATGTTTCGGCAGCAGGGACCGCCGATACAGCAACACCAGTATAGACCACCCCAGCATCATCAAGGAAGGGGCCAGCAACAACATCAGGCTAGGCCGCAGCATGAAGACCAGCAAGGAGGTCGAGGGCAGCATTCACTCTGTCCTTGGAGGAGGCATTGGCATCGGGAGATGTTGTGGCAGGTAACATTCTCGTCGCCTCATATCCCGCAGTAGCATTGTTTGATTCGGGAGCATCCCATTCATTTATATCTGCACAATTTGCGATACGACTAGGAGTGGAGTTCGAGGCATTGCCAGGGAGGTTGAATATACTCACTGGTAATGGGCTCGTGGGAGTTAGTAGAGTTAGTTTAACATGTAGTATTGTAGTGTGCGGGCATCCTTTACCCGCCCGGTTGATAGAATTTCCTGTTGGAAATTTCGACGTTATCTTAGGCATGGACTGGCTGAAAGACAGTCATGCGACAATATATTGTCGTAGAGGAAGTGTATCTTTTGATATTCTAGGCATAAAGAGATTCACCTTAGTCAGATCAGAGGCAACTCAGCATGAGCTGGGAGTAATAACGGCAATGGAAGAAGTTCAGATTCCGAAGGTAGTTGAAGAGTTTCTAGACGTATTTTCTGAAGAACTTCCAGGTCTACCACCAGTCAGAGATATTGAGTTCAGTATAGAATTGGCACCAGGAACTAAACCGATATCAGATCGAGTTTACAGAATGGCGGATCCAGAGCAGGCCAAGGTATATCAGCACATAAAGGAACTGAAGGAGAAGAAGTTCATCCAAGCTAGCATGTCGCCATGGGCAGCACCAGTGGTACTTGTGGAAAAGAAGGATGGAACATCCAGATTGTGCATTGACTACAGGAAGCTTAACGCGGCAACAGTGAAGAACAAGTATCCATTACCCAGGATCGACGACTTATTTGATCAGTTGAGCAAAGCTAGAGTTTTCTCCAAGATAGATCTTCGTTCAGGGTATCATCAAGTGAGGGTTCGGAAGGAAGATATTCCCAAGACAGCATTTAGGTCGAAGTATGGGCATTATGAATTCTTAGTAATGCCGTTTGGTTTGACCAATGCTCCAGCAATATTTATGGATCTGATGAATCGCATCTTTATACCATACTTAGACCAGTTTGTCGTTGTATTTCTTGACGACATTCTTGTATACTCTGCTAGTGAAGAGGAGCATGAAGACCACCTCAGGAAAGTGTTACAGGTTCTGAGAGAGAACCGGTTGTATGCCAAGCTCAGCAAGTGTGAGTTTTGGTCGGATCACATTTCATTTTTGGGTCACATCATATCAGGAGCTGGGTAGCAGTAGATCCCAAGAAGGTAGAAGCAGTAGAAAGTTGGCCAGTACCCAAGACCGTAGCAGATGTACGGAGCTTCTTAGGATTGGCAGGATATTACAGAAGGTTTGTGTCAGACTTTGCAAGGCTTTCAGCACCCATGACCCGCTTGACCCGGAAGGATGTACCATTCGTTTGGTCGGCAGAATGTCAGGCATCATTTGAGACTTTGAAGCAGAAGTTGATATCAGTACCTATTCTTATATTGCCAGTTGGACCCGGAGGTTTTACAGTATATTGTGATGCGTCAGGTAAAGGACTTGGATGTGTTCTTATACAACATGGGAAGGTGATAGCATATGCATCTAGGCAGCTTCGGGACCACGAAAAGAATTACCCAACTCATGATTTGGAGTTAGCGGCAGTAGTATTTGCTCTGAAGCTATGGAGGCATTACTTATATGGTGACCGAGTGGAAATGTACACAGACCATAAAAGTCTGAAGTATATCTTTACTCAGAAGGAACTAAACATGAGGCAGAGAAGATGGTTGGAGTTGATTAAGAATTATGACGTGGAGCTTCAGTATCACCCAGGCAAGGCTAATGTAGTAGCAGACGCTCTTAGCAGAAGAGGCGACGCATTTATGTTGACAACACAGAGGCATAACTTAGAAGACCTTCAGGAGATGGGCATCGAAGTTATGCTTCCTAGTGATGTAGGAGTTCTAACAAGTCTGCAAGTTCAATCCGACTTGGTAGGCAGGATCAAGGCAGCTCAGGCACAAGACCCAAGGATTCAGAAGCTTAGGGCAGAATGTGAGTCAGGACTCAGGAAGGAGATGAGAATTCATGAAGATGGTACACTTAGGTTTGGATCGCGTCTATGTGTGCCTAGTGGGGATATCAGACAGGAGGTTATGGCAGAAGCTCACAGTTCTCAGTATTCTATTCACCCTGGAGGGACCAAGATGTACCAAGATATCAAGCAGCATTTCTGGTGGAACGGGATGAAGAGGAAGATAGCTAGATTTGTTTCTCGTTGCTTGGTATGTCAGCAAGTGAAGGCAGAACAGCAGAGGCCAGCTGGGTTATTGCAACCGCTTCCTATTCCGGAATGGAAATGAGAGCATATTATAATGGACTTTATGACCGGTTTACCGAGATCACCGAGTGGTAAGGACGCTATTTGGGTGATAGTGGACCGACTTACAAAGGTAGAACACTTTCTTCCTTTTAGAGTAGGGCAATCTATAGAAAAGTTGGCAGAGTTATATATGCAACAGATAGTCAGGCAGCATGGAGTCCCTGTCAGTATTGTGTCGGATCGAGATACCCGCTTTACATCATATTTCTGGAAGAGCTTACATCATAGTTTGGATACCAAGTTAAGATTTAGCATGGCTTACCATCCGCAGACAGATGGGCAGTCAGAAAGAACAATTCAGACTTTAGAAGACATGTTTCGAGCTTGCACTCTAGATTTTGGAGGGTCTTGGGAGAGTCACCTGCACTTGGTCGAGTTCTCATACAACAATAGTTATCAAGCTAGTATCCAGATGGCGCCATTCGAAGCATTATATGGTAAGAAGTGCAGGTCGCCGCTTGCATGGGATGATATCGGAAAGAGGAAAATATTAGGCCCGGAAATGTTTGTTCAGACAGTTGAAGTGGTTAAGGAAATTAGAGAGCGACTTCGTGTTGTGCAGGATCGGCATCGTCATTGGGCGGACCAGCATCGTAGGCCACTAGAGTTTTCTGTTGGGGACCACATATTCTTGCGGATCTCACCTACTCGTGGGGTCATTAGATTTGGCGTTCGCGGGAAATTGAGTCCGCGGTACGTGGGCCCATTCGTTATCCTTGATCGGGTAGGCGATGTTGCTTATCGTTTATCCCTGCCACCTTCGTTACGAGAGGTGCATGACGTATTTTATGTATCTCATTTACGTAGGTATGTATCGGACCCAAGCCATATCCTCGATCATTATGAGCTGGTTATTGGTACCAACCTATCTTACGAGGAACAGCCTGTGTCCATTTTGGACCGAAGAGAGAAGATACTCAAGAACCGAACAATTAGTCTTGTCCATGTTGCTTGGGGTCATCACTCATTGGGAGAGTCAACGTGGGAACGTGAGGATGATATCCGATCACTGTATCCACACTTGTTTGACTCACAAGGTATATCTTTTTCTGTATACCCTTGATTGTCCTGATTCCTCATGCTTATCACCTTATGGATAGAATTGCTTGATATCGTAGATTGATGGATTTACATATATGTTACTTGCTATGGACATTATAATATGATTGCTTGATTGAATTGCTTGTACTTAGATTGGTTTAGCCCCGATGTTTCTATCTTGCTTGAATTTGAAATTCCGAGGACGAAATTTTTTCAAGGTGGGTAGAGATGTCACTCCCCGTTCCTAGAATGCGTATTTTAATACGTATATTGCTTGAATTTATTTATTTAATATTTATCATGTCTTATCCTGTAGTTAAATTCCTTTAATTTCCTGTTAATTAATTTCCTGCAATTTTATTCCTGCAATTTTATTTCTGTATTTATTTTCTGCTTTTAACCTCCCTACTTTGCTTTCGGGTTAGCCTTGATGGATCCGAACAAACCCAACCCAAGCTCCCACCTACCACACCCCTTCCATATTTAAAGCTCCCATCTCCTTCTCTCTCCTCATAACTCTCATTCTTCACCATTACTTCTTCTTCTTCCTCTCAACACTTCTCCACCTACCAGCAGTAGCAGTAGGCAAGTACATCTTGCTTCTTGCTTCCACTTGGAGAACCATTTTTATGTTTCATTTGTCTTCCTCTCATGATCCTGAGAGAGTTTAGTACTTAGCATTTTTGATTTCTTTGGCTTGTTTCTTCTAGATCTAAGTTATTGTATTCTCGGTTGTTCATGGTTTTTTTTTATCTCCCAACTTGGCATGTTTTTCGGAATAGATAGTTCATGTGGTAGAACTGCTCGTCAGTCACGCTCACGTTCTTACGTGCCAGCATGAGTTCCAGTCACGCACACGTCTTTACGTGCCAGCGTGAGTTCCAGTCACGCACACGTCTTTACGTGCCAGCGTGAGTTCCAGTCACGCACACGTCTTTACGTGTCTACGTGAATTTTTAGTCACGCACACGTCTTTACGTGTCTGCGTGAATTTTTAGTCACGCACACGTCTCTACGTGTTTAGCGTGAATCTTGAGTCACGCTCACGTCATTACGTGCGTGCGTGACTTTTGAGTTACGCTCACTCTGTGCGTGCGTGTATTATTTTTCACGCTCACGCTGTGCGTGCGTGAATTTCCTATCTTACCACACTAGGCTGTGCGTAATTTCCTATCATGTCCACGCTGTGCGTGCGTGAATTTCCTATCTTACCACACTAGGCTGTGCGTGAATTTCTTATTACCCTTCACACTATGCGTGCGTTGATTTCTTATCACGCTTTTTCACGCTCATACGCTCACGCTTGCCAGCTTGAATCACTTTTCACGCTCACGCTGTTTACACGCACACTCCTTCCTACTAGACTTGGCGTACCTTTTTACGCGTACGATTCTTGCGTGACTTGTTAACCTTAGTATAGACTTGTTGGCGTGACTTCTTGACCTGGGTGTTTCTATTGTTCTATAATTTATTCATCCTTATGCCTTTGCATGAACTCGATAATCTTAACATGTTAATATTTTTAATACATATAGTTGTGTATTAGTACCCTGTGTCTTGATTGGTTCATGATACCCAGTAAGACTGGAACTTAACCCTGAGAGTTATAGACTCGACCCCATTGAATACTAATTGACTTTCATGCCTTGCCACTATTGATAATGATGGCTATCTTGACTAAAATTGATCATGCGTTCCTAGTTGGAACTAAGAGACTGGCTAGTCGTCTTATTGAATTGAATGAATGAGACACGTTCATGTTAATGAACTATTGTAATCGATTAGCCAATCCCGAATATTGACATACAGGTACACATGCAGGCTTCAATTTACTTACTTATTTATTTTATACAAAAGAAGCATGTGTACTCTATGGTCAAGGCATGATTATTCCGTGGTTAGTTTGGATTGTTGCATTACGCTATGTAAGACCTACGACCTAACCGTACTGGTATCGTTGTAGAGTTGTGCATATCGTACCCTGTACGAAAGTACTCATTTGAATGACCATGATCCACGGCATGGGATTTCACTCAACGTAGGGACTATTAAGTTAAATAAAATAAATGATGGCATGGAGAGAATAGATTCCCGAGTTCTTACATGGCAGCCTCCTTGGGACGAGTAGTACCCGACGGGCCGGCTGGTTCCCATAGGTACTGTAAATCTGCCACACGGGCAGGGAGCGGTATCTGCTTATATTATTATTGTATATTGTATATTGATGACGGACGTCCTGCTGGGACTCGTCTAATTCATGCATGGCGCAATTGATTGACTAGATAGACTAGCCTTGCTCGCACATGGTAAGAACTGAGGAATCTTTATTACATTATTCCAGAATAACTTGGGACTCACAATAGCAAGCCGTAGAAATTGATTGGCCATTTAAATTAATTTGTTTGTGTATTGTACCTACTCTGTTACCTAACTGAGATGATCAGAATGTCAGGACATGACGGGCCAACTTCTGTCCTTGTTTGGTTGGGAGGTTGGTCCGAAGTGTCTTGATGTTATGTGAATCCTAGTGGAAAGCAGAGATCTATTATTATATCCTCTTACTTACTGGTTTTAGTCCTTCATATCGTCCTTCCTTGTGGTACTTGCTATTAGAGGTCTAACCTCTCTGGTTTTGCATGGCCAGATTTAGAGCCGGTTCCCGAGGACTCAGCTTACTTCCACCTCCAAGATGGTCAATACTAGGGGAATGATCGCAGGAGGACTCGAGTGGGTCCCTTACTTCATCGCTCGTTTTGTTATTTACTTTATACTTAGCCGTTTGACACCGACATGTTAGTCGGATAGTCTTGCACTTGCTTTTACATAATTGTAATTAAGTCAGACTGCAGCTGATAACAATTATATACATGTTACTATACCATCTGGCTATGTTTTGTAAAGCCAGATCTCAAGAAAATTTTGACTGAGCGTTTGGGACGCCTTACTGCTTTATCTTACATGTTCTCTATAACTGTTTCTTGCTTGAATGATTGAGACAATAGATGTGAAGTGACCATAGTAAGACTTTTATGTAGTATGCACCCCCTCGTCTGGTTAGACAGCATTGATCGTATTATATGGTATTCTTCTACCCGTAATACGTAGCTGGCTGAGTCATTCCCCCCGCTCTCCAGTATTCTGGTTCTGGGGCGTGACATTATATTTATTTAAAAACTATTTTATTCCCTTTTTATATATAAATAATAAATAAATAAATAAATAAATAAATATATATATATATATATATATATATGTATTTTTTTAATATATATAAATAAATATATATATATAAATATATAAATAAATATATATATATATAAATATATAAATATATATATATAAATATATAAATATATATATATATATATATATAATATATAAATATATATATATATATATATATATATATATATATATATATATATATATATATATATATATATATATATATATATATATATATATATATATATATATATATATATATATATATATATATATGTATTATATATAAAATATACATATAGTAACTCCATAATGGAATAATACCTATTAAATATATATATACAAAAATCTTAATTTATTTATAAATAAAACAAATATTTTATATTCTATATTTATTTAATGTATTAAATGTTTTTAAAAACAAAAACTTTATTGAATATGTATATATCTATATCAACAAAATACCTATTTAACTAATAATATAAAAATACTAGCAATAATAATTTAAATATTACTAAAATAATAAAATAATATAAATGACCATTTAGCCCTATTCAGGAAAGTGGGGGTGACACCACTGTAGCATAGAGTTTTACTTCTTGTAGTGCTACGCTACCGTGCATCTTGTAAAGCACACCAGGCATTCACTCTGCCTGAGAACTCATTAAGGCGTTTAAGCTATCCTTCTTACATGATCCATTTTTCGTAGAAAATAATAGTAGACAACCGTGGTTGTAGGTCCATAACCTCTCCATGCCCAATAGGACATGTACCTACCGTTCCTGATATTCTTCCGATTAATGATCCTCCCTTGAACGGAAAGCTAGATGTCTAGTAGATTTCACTTTGAACTAATAGCATAAAACTTAATGGTAGGATTACAATAATACAATATTAGAATGCCTTCAAGCCTATTTTACTTGTTGTGTCATCGAACAGCTGGCGCTTGAGGCCCTTGGTGAACAGATTTGCCAGGTTCTCCTGACTCCGAACATCAATCATTGTAATAATACCTCTCTTGATAAGATCGTGTACTGCCCTGTGCTTCAACCGCACAGTCCTCTTCTTCCTATTGAAGGGGTCATTAGATGCCACCTCCGTCGTCGCCTGGTTGTCGAGGTATATCGGTATTGCCTGTAGTTGCACCCCAACCACTGGAAGATCATACATGAGCTCCGGAAGCCATTCTGCTTCCTTCGCTGTGGTATCAAGTACAAAAAACTCAGATTACATGGATGACCGTGAGAGCATATTCTGCTTCTTCGAACTCCATGATATAGCAGCTGTCAACCCCTTGACCAATTTTATTATCTCATATTTTTTTATATTATTATTTATTTGTCACACACATTTGTTATGTTTTATATTGGTTTTATTTGAAATACTAATAGAGGGTTCAAATGAGTAATAAGGGTATTAACAGGGGCCTTAGTGCATAAGTATCAAAGGAGTTTATTTCAGGCAGGGGAGTGTAAGTTTCAGATTGTTAGAGGGCTTCATTGAAACTTTTGAATTTTTAAAAATTCCTAACGGCCAAGATAGAATCAAACATGGATCCGATCTCATCCTGCTTTGATTCAAATCCTTGAGTATGATCTAAACTCTCATTCAAATCCTGTCAAGATTTCTAGTATAAAGGATCCAGGGGTCGGCCAATTCCTAAACTCCTAAAACCATAGAACTGTGCCGCCCCTCCTGTTCCCCTCTAGATCAGAGAAAGCTCGAAGTGGTCGTAGCACGGAGGTTTCAACTTTTCTTGCAGGTAATTCTTACCTCTGTATACAATCCTTTAACACTTGAATTTTAGCCAAGGTCGATCATGTTATAAATGTTCGAGTTAATGCCGGAAAGGAAAACTTAGAGTTAGACAAGGTAGATGACAACAAGAAGCAATTATCATATGACCTAGACGCAAATCCAAGTAATATGGGAGGGGGTGGTACATGTCAGAGTTGATAATTCATAAGAATCGGGTATCATGTAGATACCTGATACAGGTATATGAGGGATGGGGCTGCATTGAGAATACCATATGTGGTATCAGGAATGTTATCATCCTGAGTGAAACTCAGTTAGGAGTGGTTTGGGTAAAAAATAGGTAATAGAGAAGAATATTTGATATCGATTGATATCAGTCTGACTTGGGCCATAGGCTTTGGGTGCTCACAGTTGTCGAGTGATAGAGGAAACATGTTTCAGTTGGGAAGTCTATACCTAGAATATCTAGGTGTGTTCCTTGTAATCTAATGATTGTTAACAACCGACCATAGATATCTGTGTATAGCTCCTACTAGTGTGACAGGGGCTTGGTAATAAAAGGGTAACACCCTATAAACAAGTTGCCAACTCTTGAGTGTTAATAATTTTTGACTTATCGAACTTGCATGGAGGATGGTAAATGTCATGAGTCGCACATGGTTTGGCATACTGGCTAGATGTTTCTGGTCAGGATGTTTTGTGAGATAGTTTTTCCTGAGCAAACAGGATATAGAATCTTACCAGTCCAGCAATTACAAGTATTCCTGAGAAGCCTTGAGGGCAGAGCTGCATGGTGGTTTAGACCCAGGTAAGTTTATGTATCAATTTTGATATCCTGTAGCGATTTGTCGTCGCAATATGGATACCTTTGGCCTTGACCACAATAAATTCTGACACACGACCATGGGGATGTATCCTTGATAACTTTCTAGGTGTTTAGAACTTTTATAGGCACATGACCTGCCATATTATACCTTTACTTCTTTTCTTTGTCAAACCACCTGGTATTGTACTGATACTTTAGTATCAGACATCAACATCTTAGTGGCAGTTTGATACTGGCATCGTATTCGACCCTAGGATCAGAGTCCACAGTGGATACCTAGTTTAATACCAACTGCATGGCTTAGTTTTGAATATCAGACCTTCATAAGGGGCGGTCTCCAAATCTGGAGACTATAGGCTAGAATAGTGTACAAGAAGAGACCTGATATCAGTCTCTAAGATGAATTACCACCTATAGCTAAAAGTTAGATACAAGTTAGAGATATAAGAGATTAATGGGTTGGGATATCAGATATAAACACAAGCTTTGGTACCCTTGATGCAGGTAACCCGATTTGTTGATAACTCGTTCAAATACTGGAACAGGAAATAGATACCTGGTTTCCATTCGAACACCTGGTATCAGCTTCCAAATTTGGTTTCTGAGTTGATACTTGATAGCAGTTGGATATCAGTCGTGGCGTGCACAGAACAAGTCGAGTGGATAAATGTGTGGACATCCGGTTGTACCATGTAGAAGTATCAGAGTTGGTATCCACCAGGGACACATGAGGCAATAGTTGTAATGGGGTTTGCATTAGAACAGTAGGTGCATATAGGCCTAAGTAAGGGAAAACAGGGGTAGGCTCTATAACAGAGTACTGCAAGTTGCAGTGTCTCGACTAGGGCAATATGCAGCCATAAGTTTGTGTTCAAAGCAATAGTGTTAAGCTTTTGGTACAAATTCCTTATAAATACAGGTACACAGGAGGCTACTGACACTGGGGTAAGTCTCAGGGACACTAGTAGTAGTAACATAGGTATAAAAAAGGTAGTCCAATACAACCACAATAAAGTTTTGGGAAGTAGTTTACATCCAATTGAAGGCAACCTGTTATAGGCAACACCATTAAGTCAGTATGACAACTTGAGTCTCCCCATAAAAGCAAGTGGCTACCCAGGTATACAACAGAGGTACGAGATAGGGATTAATATGCACATATAAATACCTGTTGGGTTCTAACTGATATTGGTAATGAGTGAGGGTGTTAGAGAGAAAGAGTTCCTGGGGAGTTAAAACCATATCCAATAGCCCTGCTCTTATCCTTTTAATTAGTTCAGTTGGTAGGTTCAGTCCCTTTGAACATTTGGGAAAAAACCCTTATCTTAAGTTCAAACCCACCTTAGCATTTGTAACAGTGGTGAGGGTTGGTTTCAGTCACATATCAGTATCAGGTTGTTCCATATAAAGATAATTAGAATAGAGAATTTGGTAGGCTCTTGCAGGGGTAATGCAAGTATCAACTAAAAAAGGGTAAATCAGAGAGCCAAAGGAAAGAATGTGCTATAAGGTTCACCAAGACAAGTACCTATAGGACAGACCAGAAGTCTAATATTTAAGTAGATTGCTATTTTTTTGAATCCAATTTCATATTGATATTGTAAACTCATAAAATAGGTTACTTGGACAACAATACGGATGGTAAACCATGATAGGAACTTGTGTCAACTAGTGTGAGTCCTTAATCATAGAAACCTTTAATAGATCATAATTAGCCATTATCCAATTCTCTCCATGGGAGTCGACCTAGAAACCTAACAATCTAATAGATAAGTTTAATTGTACCTCAAATTATGTTTTGATCATATTGAACCATCTAAACAGGTTAATTGGGTTTGACTCAGTACATCGACCCGTGCCAGCAGCTCAGGACCTAAGGCAAGTATACCTTGCCTTTCTATACAGCTTTATTTACATGCACTATCTTTTTATTATTATCTAGTTCTTCTCATATTATTGACATGTATCTTTCATATCCTGCTTGTATATTTTTATCATTGCTATATAGACCGTGTTCACAGTTAGCTTTGTGTCTTTTTGGATGTATTCACTCGTTCCTTGATTGAGTCATGTCATGGGTCGAGAAGTCATGAACTGAACTGCTTTACCTCCTTGTCTTGAATCTTGAAGCTAACCTGCGAGTCCACATTAGGGACGAGGGTTAGTAGTATATGGTTCACACCTGCGAGTCCATATTAGGGGCGAGGGTGATGCTAGCCTGCGAGTCCACATTAGGGACGAGGGTTAGTAGTATATGGTTCACACCTGCGAGTCCATATTAGGGGCGAGAGTGATGCTAGCCTGCGAGTCCACATTAGGGACGAGGGTTAGTAGTATATGGTTCACACCTGTGAGTCCACACAAGGGGCAAAGGTGATGCTAGCCTGCGAGTCCACACTAGGGACGAGGGTTAGTAGTTGATCAAACCTGCAAGTCCGTACTAGGGACGAGGGTTTGAGTATTCGATTTGGCTATCCGTTGACATCGTGATATCGTGTCCTCTTGTTCTTTTTCAGCAGTTCATTGATGTGTAGACAGTGTACAGATTCGTGTTTATTCATTCCTCAGTTTTACTAGTTTATTCTGTATTTTTCTCCATGCATAATAAACTGTTAGAAAGGTTCATTTTTATGTATCTTGCTAGTCCTCTGAGTACCTGATGATCTCTTCAGGTTTAGCCGAGTTTGAGTCAGGAGCAGTTGAGCAGGTTGAGTCAGCACCAGACCGTGGAGCTTTGCAGTTGAGGTTGCCTTGATCAGCAGGTTGTGTTCAGTTAGTGCATTTCATGTATTTATTTCTCTTTCCGTCTATTGGTAGTGGATTTGTGTCCACCGGACGTGACATTGATTCTTGATATTCAGTTATATTCATTATTGTTCAGTTCATGTCTTTTTTATTGATCTTGATTGTGACATGATTATTCTGTGGATGAGATATAGTCTACCGTGAGATTCTAGATTGCCGTGACTTCTGTATAGACAGTGTTCTACCGTCGATACTGCAGCGTAGGCTAGGCTTGGACACGTTTCGTATCCGAAAAGCGGGTACGTGTCATGATAAGTTTTTTTGGTGGCCCATGCAGGTCTATGTTAATCACTTCTATTACGTCACTATACCGTTGTGAGCCTGCAAATAGGATTAGACTCATAGGATCTCATCTACATGTCTTGACTCATTATTGGCCTCTAGTCCTTGATTTCATTGAATCCTTGATTTGCATCCTGTTTGAAAATCTCTTCAACGGCTAAAGTGTTTTCTTTGTTTCAGTTAAGATGGACTCTCAAGACAGGAACAACGCTGCACTGAACACTGCACCAGCTACATGAGGCTTTTTCACGTACATGACCCCACCGACACAAGAAGGCCAGCTCACTCATATGGGCAATCAACCGCAGCTCTCGAGATTCCGCAGAGGCGATATTCCACCACCTCCACAGTTTCCTTCGCAGACTCCACCGCCAGCACCCGGTCTGCCACCAGCATCTGTTCTACCACTAGCACAAGCCCCGTATCCAGCACGTGTTCCACATCCAGTACCAGCCATACATCCCGCACCAGTGATGTATCCAGCTTTCCCTATGCACTCACCGCCGACGATGTATCCAGCTCCGACGATGTATCCAGCACATGTTCTGCCTCCGCCACCAGCACTGGACAATGTCACACTCCTCGGGATCTTCCAACAGTAGGCCAACATGTTCCGCGACACTATGAGAGAGGCTCTTCAGATTCGAGATGCTCCGCGATAGCGCCCGGGGACGTCCAAGCACTTCATGGACCTCCAGCCTAGGGAATTCCATGGGACCGAGGGAATTCTCTATGCTGACGAATGGTTGGAGAACGTTGAACGATACTTGAAGATGGCCCGAGTCCAAGAAGATTTGAAGATCGAGTCAGCTAGTTGATAGCTTTTCGATATCGCGCGGACGTGGTACCAAGGCGAACCCCGATTTTCTGCTCCAGACATGACTTGGGAGGAATTCAAGCGACTGTTCAAGAAGAAATTCTATCCATACGTAGCACGAGAGACGTTGGTGAGTCAGTTCGAGCACCTAGAGTAAGGCAACCACACCGTCGACGAGTACACATCGAAGTTTTCTCGCCTCAGCCGCTTCACGGAGAACTTGGTCAGCACCTCTGAAGACAAGGCACGATGATTCAGAAAAGGACTATCTCACGAGATTTGTCTAGCCATCGCCATCAGTCGAGCTGCCACTTACAAGGAGATTCTAGAGGTCGCCCAAGCTGTAGAAGAGGAGCTGAGTCACAAGCTGAAAAGGAATCGAGACGCACTCGGAGGAGGCAGCAACCAAGTAGCTCCGGCAAAACGTTCCAACATTCCAGGGAATACTCCAGCGCAGCAGCATCATCAGCAACCACAAGCAGCCCCACGCCAAGTCTAAGACGTTCCTATCTGTCAGCATTGGTCGAAGAAAGGCCACACTCAAGAAAATTGTCGCAACATATTAGGGTTGTGTTGGATTTGTGGATCCAACCAACACTTGTCTCGCAATTGTCCGAAGAGGAACGCAAGTGCCCCACCACTACCAACCTCAGAAGGAGGGCGAACCTTTGCCATGATCACGGAAGATGCAACAACACCGCAGGGAGCAGCTGGCAAAAATTTCCAGCAGATACTGGCAGTAGTATAGATAGACTTATATTTAAATTTTGAATTGTTTAAGAGGAATTGAATTTCTTTTTGCAGTTTGTACTAGACTATTCATTCTAGTGGATCACGGCTTCTTAAATTTTGAGGACAAAATTTGTTTAAGGGGGGTAGAGGTGTCAACCCCTTGACCAATTTTATCCTCTCATATTTTTTTATATTATTATTTATTTGTCACACACATTTGTTATGTTTTATATTAGTTTTATTTGAAATACTAATAGAGGGTTCAAATGAGTAATAAGGGTATTAACAGGGGCCTTAGTGCATAAGTATCAAAAGAGTTTATTTCAGGCAGGGGAGTGTAAGTTTCAGATTGTTAGAGGGCTTCATTGAAACTTTCAAATTTTTAAAAATTCCTAACGGCCAAGATAGAATCGAAACATGGATCTGATCTCATCCTGCTTTGATTCAAATCCTTGAGTATGATGTAAACTCTCATTCAAATCCTGTCAAGATTTCTAGTATAAAGGATCCATGGGTCGGCCAATTACTAAACTCCTAAAACCTTAGAACTGTGCCACCCTCCCTGTTCCTATCCAGATCAGAGAAAGCTCAAAGTGGTCGTAGCGCGGAGGTTTTGACTTTTCTCGCAGGTAATTCTTGCCTCTGTATACTATCCTTTAACACTTGAATTTCAGCCAAGGTCGATCATGTTATAAATGTTCGAGTTAATGGCGAAAAGGAAAACTTAGAGTTAGACAAGGTAGATGACAACATTAAGCAATTATCATATAACCTAGATGCATATCCAAGTAATAAGGAAGGGGGTGGTACATATCAGAGTTGATAATTCATAAGAATCGGGTATCATGTAGATACCTGATACAGGTATAGGAGGGAGGGGGCTGCATTGAGAATACCATATGTGGTATCAGGAATGTTATCATCCTGAGTGAAACTCAGTTAGGAGTGGTTTGGGTAAAAAATAGGTAATAGAGAAGAATATTTGATATCGATTGATATCAGTCTGACTTGGGCCATAGGCTTTGGGTGCTCACAGTTGTCGAGTGATAGAGGAAACAGGTTTCAGTTGGGAAGTCTGTACCTAGAATATTTAGGTGTGTTTCTTGCAATCCAATAATTGTTAACAACCGACCATAGATATCTGTGTATAGTTCCTACCAGTGTGACAGGGGCCTGGTAATAAAAGGGTAACACCCTATAAACAAGTTGCCAACTCTTGAGTGTTAATAATTTTTGACCTATCGAACTTGTATGGAGGATGGTAAATGTCATGAGTCGCACATGGTTTGGCATACTGGCTAGATGTTTCTGGTTAGGATGTTTTGTGAGCTAGTTTTTCTTGAGCAAACATGATATAGAATCTTACCAGTCCAGCAATTACAAGTATTCCTGAGAAGCCTTGAGGGCAGAGCTGCATGGTGGTTTAGACCCAGGTAAGGTTATGTATCGATTTTGATATCCTGTAGCGATTTGTCGTAGCAAATGGATACCTTTGGCCTCGACCACAATAAATACTGACACACGACCATAGGGATGTATCCTTGATAACTTTCTAGGTGTTTAGAACTTTTATAGGCACATGACCTGCCATATTATACCTCTACTTCTTTTCTTTGTCAAACCACCTGGTATTGTACTGATACTTTAGTATCAGACATCAACATCTTAGTGGCAGTTTGATACTGGCATCGTATTCGAGCCTAGGATCAGAGTCCACAGTGGATACCTAGTTTAATACCAACTGAATGGCTTGGTTTTGAATATCAGACCTTCATAAGGGGCGGTCACCAAATCTGGAGACAATAGGCTAGACTAGTGTACAAGAAGAGACCTGATATCAGTCTCTAAGATGAATTACCACCTATAGCTAAAAGTTAGATACAGGTTAGAGATATAAGAGATTAACGGGTTGGGATATCAGATATAAACACAAGCTTTGGTACCCTTGATGCAGGTAACCCGATTTGTTGATAACTCGTTCAAATACTGGAACAGGAAATTGATACCTGGTTCCCATTTGAACACCTGGTATCAGCTTCCAAATTTGGTGTCTGAGTTGATACTTGATAGCAGTTGGGTATCAGTCGTGGCGTGCACAGAACAAGTCGAGTGGATAAATGTGTGGACATTCGGTTGTACCATGTAGAAGTATCAGAGTGGATATCCACCAAGGGACACATGAGGCAATAGTTGCAATGGGGTTTGTATTAGAACAATAGGTGCATATAGGCCTAAGTAAGGGAAAACAGGGGCAGTCTCTATAACACAGTACTATAAGTTGCAGTGTCTCGACTAGGGCAATATGCAGCCATAAGTTTGTGTTCAAAGAAATGGTGTTAAGCTTTTGGTACAAATTCCTTATAAATACAGGTATACAGGAGGATACTAACACTGGGGCAAGTCTCAGGGACACTAGTAGCAGTAACATAGGTATAAAAAAGGGCACTCCAATACAACCACAATAAAGTTTTGGGAAGTAGTTTACATCTAATTGAAGGCAACCTATTATCGGCAACACCATTAAGTCAGTATGACAACTTGAGTCTCCCCATAAAAGCAAGTGGCTACCCAGGTATACAACAGAGGTACCAGACAGGGATCAATATGCATATATAATACCTATTAGGTTCTAACTGATATTGGTAATGAGTGAGGGTGTTAGAGAGAAAGAGTTCTTGGGGAGTTAAAACCATATCCAATAGCCCTGCTCTTATCGTTTTAATTAGTTCAGTTGGTAGGTTCAGTCCCTTTGAACATTTGGGAAAAAACCCATATCTTAAGTTCAAACCCACCTTAGCATTTGTAACAGTGGTGAGGGTTGGTTTCAGTCACATATCGGTATCAGGTTGTTCCATATAAGGGTAATTAGAATAGAGAATTTGGTAGGCTCTTGTAGGGGTAATGCAAGTATCAACTAAAAGAGTGTAAATTAGAGAGCCAAAGGGAAGAATGTGCTATAAGGTTCACCAAGACAAGTACCTATAGGACAGACCAGAAGTCCAATATTTAAGTAGATTGCTATTTTTTTTAATCCAATTGCATATTGATATTGTAAACTCATAAAATAGGTTACTTGGACAACAATACGGATGGTAAACCATGAGAGGAACTTGTGTCAACTAGTGTGAGTCCTTAATCATAGAAACCTTTAATAGATCATAATTAGCCATTATCCAATTCTCTCCATGGGAGTCGACCTAGAAACCTAACCATCTAATAGATAAGTTTAATTGTACCTTAAATTGTGTTTTGATCACATTGAACCATCTAAATAGGTTAATCGGGTTTGACTCAGTATATCGACTCGTGCCAGCAGCTCAGGACCTAAGGCAAGTATACCTTGCCTTTCTACACAGCTTATTTACATGCACTATTTTTTTATTATTATCCAGTTCTTCTTAAATTATTGACATGTATCTTTCATATCCTGCTTGTATATTTTTATCATTGCTATATAGACCGTGTTCACAGTTAGCTTTGTGTCTTATTGGATGTATTCACTCGTTCCTTGATTGAGTCGTATCGTGGGTCGAGATGTCATGAACTGAACTGCTTTACCTCCTTGTCTTGAATCTTGAAGCTAACCTGCGAGTCCACATTAGGGACGAGGGTTAGTAGTATATGGTTCACACCTGCGAGTCCATATTAGGGGCGAGGGTGATGCTAGCCTGCGAATCCACATTAGGGACGAGGGTTAGTAGTATATGGTTGACACCTGCGAGTGCACATTAGGGGCGAGGGTGATGCTAGCCTGTGAGTCCACATTAGGGATGAGGGTTAGTAGTATATGGTTCACACCTGCGAGTCCACACTAGGGGCGAGGGTGATACTAGCCTGCGAGTCCATACTAGGGACGAGGGTTAGTAGTTGATCAAACCTACGAGTCCATACTAGGGACGAGGGTTTGAGTATTCGATTTGGCTATCCGTTGACATCGTGATATCGTGTCCTCTTATTCTTCTCCAGCAGTTCATTGATGTGTAGACAGTGTACAGATTCGTGTTTATTCATTGCTCAGTTTTACTAGTTTATTCTATATTTTTCTTCATGCATAATAAACTGTTAGAAAGGATCATTTTTATGTATCTTGCTAGTCCTCTGAGGACCTGATGATCTCTTCAGGTTTAGCCGAGTTTGAGTCAGGAGCAGTTGAGCAGGTTGAGTCAGCACCAGACCGTGGAGCTTTGCAGTTGAGGTTGCCTTGATTAGCAGGTTGTGTTCAGTTAGTGCATTTTATGTATTTATTTCTCTTTCCGTCTATTGGTAGTGGATTTGTGTCTACCAGACGTGACATTGATTCTTGATATTCAGTTATATTCATTATTGTTCAGTTCATGTCTTTTTTACTGATCTTGATTGTGACATGATTATTCTGTGGATGAGATATAGTTTACCATGAGATTCTAGATTGCCATGACTTGTGTATAGACAACGTTCTACCGTCGACACTACGGCGTAGGCTGGGCTTGGACACATTTCGTATCCGAAAAGTGGGTATGGGTCGTGACAGTAGCTCCACCCATTGTGAAAATAAATCCACCTGTGGACCTCTCGCTCTCCACCTCTGAGCACCAGCTGGCATAACTGAAGCCTTCTACTACCGACAGATCTCCGTTGTAGTGCAGCACATATGTCCGAGTCTTCCTGAGATATCTCATAACCCATTTCACAGCTTTCTAGTGCTCAATACCTGGGTTGCTCGTGAAACGAATCAGCATTCCCACGGTGAAAGCTATATCAGGCCTTGTGCCAGTGGTAGCATACATCAAACTCCTGATTATGCTTGCATACTCCAGCTGCCTGACGCTTTTCCTTGAATTAGGCTTGAGCTTCAGATCACACTTGTACGGCGTATCGATCCCTGGAAGATCCTGATACCCGTAACGTGTGATCATCTTCTTAATGTAATGAGACTGCGACAACGCTAGTCCAGTGTCTGTTCGAATGATCTTGATCCCTAAGATCACATAAGCTTCCTGCAAGTCCTTCCTACTGAACTTGCTCGAGATGAACTTCTTTATTTTCGTGATACAGCCCATATCCGTGTCTAGGATCAGCATGTCATCCACGTACAGACAAACGATCATACCTCTTCCATCAACAAACTTTGTGTAAACACACTTGTTCGTCTCGCTGACCATGTAGCCATTTGACCTTATAACCTTGTCCATTTTTTCATGCCACATCTTGGGAGCCTGTTTAAGACCGTACAAGGATTTCACCAACTTATAAACTTTGTCTTCAAGACCCTTGATGACAAATCCCTCTGGCTGTTGTATGTAAATCTCTTCGGCCAGCTCGCCATTTAGACAATCCATTTTCACATACATCTGATGTATCACCATCTTATGTATTGCTGCGAGAGCAATCAACATTCTGATGGTAGTCATCTGGGCTACTGGAGCATACGTGTCAAAGTAGTCGATCCCCTGCTTCTGAGAAAACCCTTTGGCTAGCAAGCTAGCCTTGAACTTGTCAATGGTACCGCATGCTTTCCTCTTCTTCTTGAAGATCCATTTGTATCCGATGGGTTTTGCTCCTTCAGGAAGATCAACCAACACCCAAGTGCTATTTAAGGTGATGTAATCAATTTTATTGTCAATCGCCTCCTTCCAAAAAATCGTGTCTCTGGTCTTCATCGCCTCATCATAGGTAAGCGGATCTGCTTCCACATGATAGGTGAAAAAGTTATTTTTGTAGTCCTTCGACCTCCTCAAACGCTTAGCTGACGGCTCAGCTAGTTCTGGTTTAACCGATGTTTCAACAACAATATCTTCTTGGAATACATCCTCATTGAAGACTTCAGTTTCCTGCGTACCCTCATTGTTCTCCGAAATATCTGCAAAAACAATAGTCATGTGTGTTTGTTATAACAAACTTAGAAAATAGTACAAATGTACAATGATTTCTGGGGAAGTACAACTGTAGGAGTCTGATCAGAAGACGATCACTTTATCCCTTGGACTATGTGAACTTGAAGACTAGAGCCTCTTTAAAATGTAGCAGCAATTTTGCAGGTGTACTTGATCTCTGTGATGTTTCAACATTAATGATTGGAAACTCTATTTATAGAGTTTTAAAAATAACTATTTTAGCAGTTATTCCGATGTACGTGAGGTTGGATTGTGCCACATTGGGTTGCGCCAACCTTTTGTTGTGCCAACTTCCATTCAATTAATCAATCGTGTACTAACTGTATTTAGACGTGTGGCATCATATGATTGAGATGCGCGTGATCGTGTACAGAGTAGTAGACACATTTTGAGAGATTTTTAAGAGATTAGTGGCATGTGTGCCACGTCATCCAGCTTTAGAAAATGAAAGTTATCTCAACTTCATCAGGTTGCGCGAGCTTCAGTCAACAAGTTAAACTGCGCTTGATTGAATTGCGCCTAGACACGTGGCAGCTTTTGAGAAGAAGTCGTTCAGATTGCGCCTAGGCGCAACTAAGGGATTTGTTTAGATTGCGTGTAGGCGCAACTCACAGGATGTGCAGGACAGCTGTCCACTTAATCTCCTCGAACGGCACGTTTTGAGGTATTCGAAGAGATTTTCTTCTTTTACTTTGCTGTTAGTTGTCAGTATTGTCAGGCAATAATTACAATTAAATGTCAGATGTCACATAGACTTTGGTACAATATGACTGGGGCACAGTCTGATATTTGGCGCAACCTAACCAGTGGCGCAGTTTGATCTCTGAGCTTCATAACAGTGGCGTAGTTTGATTTTTGGGGCGCAACATAATTGTTGAGTAATAAATACATGGCACAACTCAATTTTTAGGCCCTACAAGACCCCCTTCAAAGTTTTTGAAACTTAAGAATATTTTAAAGTTTTAAAATACTTTGAATTATGAAAATTATCGAGTCAAGTTACGCCAGTCAATGCCCAGTCATCATAATTAATTTTTTCGAAAACACTCGATCTTCTTTTTGTCTTCCCGAGTTTTATTTATGATTTTCAGTTTCCCATGAGGAATATGAAGAGTCAGTTTGGTTATATATATGTAGGGGTTGATCTTTATACTTATTCTTCACTTCCGTACTTCGACGACATCTAAGAAGAAGGAGATGGAGACCAATGCTGACACTAAAATCAAGTCCCTTGAAGCGAAACCCGACGTCACGCCTACGACTTATTTGTTGGAGGCTGAACCGTCACTGAGGGCAGTGAACTTTTTAGACTGTTTTGGTTTAAACCTAACAGTCTTCAATCATTCAAGTGGTGGGCCATCACTTTCATCTGAAGAGCGTGACGATTCGGAGGGATTCCTTAATCTGATGCGTCGCTCGGGGATCCGTAACATGCATGAATTGGACGCTGCTCTTCGTCAGACCAATGAGGACGAGAAAAAGAAATAATGTTAAGCGTGCCAGCTTTTATTTTCTTTTTCTGTGTTCTTGTCTGTAGGGGTCCACCCATCTTTATGAAATAAAATTTATAATTTCTGATATATTGTGTGGCTGTGATTTAAAATGGCGCATGTAGATGTGCTCCTTTGGCTAATTCAATGCTTACTTTTTTATTGAGAGACACATGGCAGCCATCACATGGTTTTAAGCACCTATTATTTAGTTCTTTCCCGAAATAGGCTCCTAGAATGATGCGCCCGTTTTCATCTTCAACACTTTTAAAAGGATAGCCAAAACGAAAGAGACATCATGCTTTCTCAAAACAGATGACTTCTTACAAGGTCCCACTATCCAGCAAAAATTCATCATCCGTAAGTTCACTTGTGCCACTTTATTTTGATGCTATTCTTTTGCATGCTGCGCCTTCGAAAGTTGGTAAGTTCCAACAAAGAACCAATGGTTTTTACATATGAGCGTTTTACTTTTGCGCCACTTTTGAAGATAGGTGTTAATTTGTAGAAATGAAGTGTATGTTGTAGATGCGCGCTTGAAATTCTGAGAAGAAGCGCGCACTGCAATCAGTGTCTGACTTCGGTCAGAGGCGCACACTGTTGATATGTGCCTATTTTTTAGTCAGAGGTATAAACTGTTGATATGCGCCTATTGATCGGTGTGCAGTGTTGATATGTGCCTGTTGATCGACGTGCAGTATTGATATGCGCCTGAATTTCTGAGAATAGGCGTGCACTGCAATCTTGTGCCTGACTTTGGTCAGGGGCGCATGATGTTGATATGTGCCTGTTGATCAAAAGGCGCACAGTTTAATAGATTGTTGCTAAATCTTCTTTCTTTTGTTGATGTTTGCAAAAGTTTGGTTGGTAAGCTTCTTCAGGACTGGCATTGGCGATTTGGATGTCGTAGAGGGCATTCTTCTGACACTCACATCAGACAGCTCATGTGATTCTGACACTCAAATCAGACAGCTCAGGACTCTCCGTATTCAATAAGGGTCTTCCTCAGATGGTAGGAAGAGCCTTTATATATGAGAGTTGGATGGTGGAGAGACAGAATTAGGAATCGTATCACAAGGGTAATTTCATTCCTAGTTCCCCTGGTGGGTCGTCTTCAATCCACCAGTTGTATTGACAGTAGCTTATCTTTGAGCTGCTGTACTCTATGGTTCTTCTCTCGTCTTTCTGAGAGAGAAGACCAGAGTTGATTCCATTGTCTGGCTCGTTGCTTCAGGTCTAGACGACAAGGAACTGGCACCAAATAAGAAGATCCGAAGATGTAATAGACCTTCATTTATCAAATAAGAAGATCCAAAGATGTAATGGACCTTCATTTGTTATATATAGAATGAAAATCCGAGATGTAGTAGATTTCCATCAAGATGTATCTGTGTTTTTAAAGAAGGAATAAAGAATAATTTTCTCTTCTTTTTATAATTTGATTTTGATGTGCAGATACGGAAAATAGAATCCAGAGAAAATATGAATGTGACAAGTTGCTGATATAAATAATTGGAATTCAGGGGTGTGAGGGACGTGAATTCTTGTTATGAAGAGTGAACAGTCACTTCGATTTTCGAGGAAGAGATATTGAATAAATGAACAGTCATTTCGAGTCTCGAGGAGGAGAATAAATGAATGAACAATCATGTCGGTTTTCGAAGAAAGGACAATGAATTATCATTTATAAATGAATGAACATTTATAAATAAACGAACAGTTGTAAATGAATGAACAGTTGGACTTCTTTCAAAAAGTCGCATCAGTTCTTGAGGATGACTATCTAGTTGTTCTGTCTATAAATAGAACAAAACTTTCGTAGATATCGTCAATTTCTTTCCTTTCTGTACAGAATGTTTGCTAAAGATTTGATCACTCCGAAGATTGAAGGAAAGACCAAGACGCCCCCTTTTGAACCTCCTGTGCCTTCTCAAAAAGAAAGGGGTGAAGGATCAACAGCTCCTGCCCCAGGACAGGACTTGATTGCCAAGGTAGTAGAGCCTGGGAAGACTGCCGAAGAAGATGCATTGAGGATGGCTGCTTGTAAGTTTTTTGTGAGTTCAGACAATGAGATGTTTGAACTGTTGGCAAACTATGTATTTAATCATGAAGGATCAGGGCCTCCTTCCCATCCTTAATATTATGTAACTCCATTCTGCTTTTGAATAAAATGAACTTTTATTTACATCATATCTCTGAAATAAAGTACATTTTGCTTTTATACATAATATTTCTTAAGAAATTTGCCATTGATAAGCATCATAGCCACTCTGCCATCCATATCTGTTAATTGATAGACTCCATTTGAGAAAACTTTATTTACCCCATAGTGTCACGACCCGTACCCGCTTTTCAGATGCAAGCATGTGAGTAAGCCAGCTACGTATCGAGCGGACTCCAGCCCCTCTCGAATACGTAAACGCTGTCAAGGCTATGGTATACTGCCAAATCATGACAAAACAAATCTATATCTCAAATCCACAATAAGTGTACAAAACATGAATGAACACTATGTGTCGTGGTCTGCAGCCCACTAGCATATATGTCCGATGAGACTCAAAAAAAAATAACAAGAGTCTCTAAACTGAATCAATAAGCAGGATAACTCATGATAAGGAATGTAAAGCACGAAAGGATAACATTGTAAAATTACTGACTAATACCTGTATCATACATCGCAATCCTCTACCATCCCGCTCTGCTAACTAACTCCATGCAGTCGCTAAACCTGAAGAGATCATCAGGTCCTTATAGGACATAGCAAGATATATATAAACATGCCTATCTAGCAGTTTAATCATGCATGATAATATATACACATGATATAAAAGGAACGACACTTAACATGGCAAGAGACTACGATAAAACTGCTAACAAGTGACTAACGACAAGTGGCTACTGTCAGGTGACCTTGAACACGAACACTAGAACTGCTGGATGAACAAGCGAACACGATATCAATGGAATACCAAACCCTCGCCCCGAGTGGACTCGCAGGTTTGAATTAATCACTAACCCTCATCCCGAGTGTGGACTCTCTGGTTAGTACTAACCCTCATCCCGAGTGTAGACTCTCTAGTTAGTTCACGGTAAGGCACCCTCGTCCCGAGTGTGGACTCTCTGGTGCAAGTATAACATCCTCGTCCCGTGTGTGGACTCTCTGATGTAAATACCCTCGTCCTGAGTGGACTCTCTGGTGCAAGTCAAGTCAACACCCTCGTCCCGAGTGTGGACTCTCTGGTGTAAATAATCGACATCCTCGTCCCGAGTATGGACTCACTGATGTAAACAGATCAAGGCAAACACCCTCGTCTCGAGTGGACTCTCTGGTGCCAAGGAAACAACAATAAGGATTTAGCAGTTCAATTACACGTACTCGTTCTATGACACAACTCAAGTAAGGTACTGGTGAGACAAGGTACGACTCAGTCAAGACACAGTCAAGTTCAGTATAACTACACCGTCAAGTCAAGCAAGACCATAAACTGGTGAACACGGTATGTAGAAACTAGATAAATCAAATCAACTAGAAAGCTAATAAATCATATAAAATCTATAACACATAGAGTATCTAATGATAATACAATAATAACATGAAAACTATAAACATGGAATTAAACTGTAGATGGAGGCAAGGTATCTTGCCTGGTTTCGCGATGTGAGGATGAAGTTTCGCTCCCGTGTCCACGCCTCTGGAACCCGACGCTCCTAGATAATTAATTAACTAAATTAAGCCACTACTCATGAATTTATAATATGACTTAATTAGTCATGATAATGTTTTAAAATTATATTCAATTTCTCGTGGGACCCTTTAGACCTATACAATTACATACAGGCTCCACGAGACACCGAACACAATTTTTTGGGTTTCCAACTCCCAATTAGTCAGTTATGCCCCTACTTCAATACTATACTTAGAAATCATATAAAAATCATTAAAATATTATTTAAACTAATTTTATATAGAACTAACTCTAAAATTACAGAATTAATGTTTCTAAAGGCATTTATGACTAGTTGATTACTAAGTTAGCTAGATAACCCGAAACTTGTCCGGAACATAGTTAATTACTCATAATTGATAAAATAACCCAAAAATATAATTTAAACAGAATTAAACTACTTTATTTTCCAGAATAACATCAGAGATACAAGGGTAAGATTATACTACAAGTTTGGGTCATTCTAGGTCAGTAGGTCGCCCGAAATTAGCTAGTTTTGATCCATAATTTTCTCGACCAGAATTGAGTTGCTAAATTCGTAGAAAAATAATTAAAAAATCCTAATTTATGTACATGAATACACATAAAATTCAGTTTCAAGAATAGGCATCAATAACTAGTAGTTCCTTCACAATGGTGTTAATTTTGACCCTACTGGAACATGGATATTATGCCTATAATACATGAAACATTTATGGATGATTAAATATAACAAAATTCATCAAAATATAATTTTTACAGATTTAATAACATATATTCTACAAAATTGTAGCAAAGGTTTTTAGAAGAAAAGATTAGGGTTCTTACCAAAGATCCTTGCTAGAAAGGGTGGTGATGACTTCTCTTCACCACAGCTCCAATCTTTCCTGCTATCCTTGCTTAATAAACCTCTCTTGATGAGTATGGGAGAGTTGATAATGGCTATAGAGGGTTGGATGGGGGATGGAATTTTTTTAGGGTTTGTTTTGAGGGGTTGGATGGATGTATGGTGTAGGAGATGAGTTTTTGTGAAGGAGGGAAAGATGTATAATGAAAGAATAATGTGTGGAGGCTATGAGGAGGGGGATTGCTGCCAAAAATAGAGAGGGGGATAGGGAGAAGTGGTCGGCCACAAGGTGGGGAAAGAAAGATTAGGATTTGGTTAAGGTTTGGGATAAGTTGGTATATTTAACATATCCTCAAATGAATTTTAAGCAATCTAGGATTTAAATCCTATTTAATTTGATGCCTTTAGCCATGGGGGATTTGCTTGGCTGAAATTAACATGGTGGGGGTCCACTTGGCATGATTTGGTTGTTTGGTGAGTTGGCTAGTTGATTGGATTGAGGATTTAAAAAGGGGTTTCCTAATATAGAACTATTTAATTCTATCTATGTAGTTATACTACAAAATCTGAATTAAATACAAATAAATGTAATTATTAATATTTATTAATGCCCAACATACCTACATAGGGTTGGGTTCGGCTTGGAAGAGGTTTGGGAAGGTTTGGTGCAACCGGGTCTCCTAAAAAGTTATAAAGGCTTTCTTACTAATTATTTAAATAAAAATTATGACTTGTGCCATGATTTGAATTGTTAACATGCAAGGGACTACTGTATGACCATGGCACTCCTAACATGGCTAGCATGCAAGTTAAAGCACCCAATAATGCTAGGCATGCCATACTTTCTAGTCGTTTTGCATATTCAAACTCAACCATGGCTAAGGTCATCTATAATAATAACTATTTAATTTAAAGATATTCACAAATTTATAAAATCCTATTTAAGCCAAATAAATAAATAAATAAAATAATCCAAAAATTATGGGGTTTTACACATAGGCCCTTCCCATTTTGCCTCGAACTTGCCTTTGCTCATATGTGTCATAGTCATAGGACGTCTGACTGTAAGAACTAACTCGCCTTCCTGAAATGTTCACACTCTGACTTTGCGATTGAAAGCTTTTGAAATCTAGGCTTGATAAAGTTCGATGTGCTGTTGAGCCAGTAGCCTTTTCTCGTCGAGTGCCTCCAATTCTTGAAGCCGAAGACGTTCATTATTTTCTGTAGTAAGTTCGTTAGCAATGGCGATTCTCAATGATAGAATTTGAATTTCCAGAGGTAAGACAGCTTCACATCCATATACTAGAGAAAAGGGTGTACAACCTGTGGAGTTACGGACAGTAGTACGATATGCCCATAGACACTCTCCAAGTTTATCACTTCAATTATGTTTGTTAATAGAGACAAACTTTTTAAGGAGTTTGATTATAGTCTTGTTGAATGCTTCAGCTAACCCGTTAGCTGCAGGATTATAGACCGTAGAGGCGACATTATTGATTCTGTTGTCATCATAGAACCTATTAAACTTCTGGCTGATGAATTGTGGCCCATTATCATGGATGATTCGACGAGGGACACCAAATCTGTATATCATATGATGTTTGATAAAGTTGATGATACTACTAGTCTTTACTTCAGCCGAAGGTGTAGCTTCTGCCCATTTGGAGAAATAATCGGTTATAGCCAAGATGAACCGATGTCCTTTAGACGAAGGAGGATTGATAGGGCCAATTATATCCATGTCCCAAGCTTCGAAGGGCCATGAGGCAGCAGTCGGATGAAGAAATTCTGATGGTTTGTGAATAAAATCTGCATAAATTTGACATATATGCACGGTATTTTCTTGTATAGTTAATAGCATCTGATACCATAGAGGGCCAGTAGTAGCCTATACGTCGAATACGATCCTGTAGTTTAGGACCAGGCTAATGTGCTCCACAAACGCCAACATGAGCTTCGCGTAATATCTGCTTTGCTTCATCACCAGCGAGACATCTCAAAAGTAACCCATCAAAAGTCCTTCGATAGAGAGTTTTAGTAGCATGATTATAATAGAATCGAAGCGATCGGCGATAAATACTTGTAGCTTCCTTAGGATCTTCTGGCAATATGTTATGTACTACAAAATTAATGAAAGGTGCTCTCCAGTCTAAGCTAATGACATTGACTTCAATTAGATTGCTGAATTCAATGTTGTGGTTGTTTTCAACACAAAATAGTTCTCTATTAGAGATAACAACCATTTGTTGTCTTTTGACTAGAACTGCCAATACTGCAGCTAGGTTAGCTAAGGCATCCGTTTCTGTATTGCATACGCGACGTACATATTCGATGAAGAACGCTTTGAAAGAAGAAGCTATCCTAGTTGCTGTTTCATGGTGTGGCTCCAAATCTTGATGTCAAACTTCATATATGCCTCTAACCTGATTAACAATCAGCTTAGAGTCACCATATACTTCAAGGTATTCAATATCCAATTGTTTAGCTAATTGGAGTCCAATGAGTAAGGCATTGTATTCTGCTACATTGTTAGAGCATGATTCGTCTAAAGAATAAGCCCTTTGAATGGCCAATCCATCTGGTGAAACGAGAACAATTCCCACTCCAACAACAAGAGTACCTCCTGGTCCAATTCTGGATGCTTCGTCAAGGAACAACCGCCAAGTAGGAAATTCTTCTGAGATTACATTTGATTCCAATGTCTCATTTGGAATTTCATCATAAAGTTTAGATATTTCAGGTACAGGATGAGCTGCTAAGAAGTTAGCAAGTGCTTGACCTTTCACAGACTTTTGAGGAACGTAAACCATATCATATTGTGCTAATAATATGGCCCATGTAGCAAGCCTGGAATTGAGTGTACTTGGCTTCTTCATTAAGACCCGAAGAGGATTAACTCAGGAAATAACATGAATAGTTTGGCCGAAGATGTAATGCCTTATCTTTTGAACAGCAAACATTAAGGCTAAGCATTCCTTCTCTACCGGACTATAACGATGTTCAACTCCAATCATTATCCGGCTAAGGTAGTAGATGTCTTGTTCATGACCTTCTTTGTTCTACTGAGCTAGCAAATCCTCTAATGAATGATCCATTGCACGGACATATATCAAGAAGGGTATTTCTGAAATCGATGGCACAAAAATTGGTAGACTCAATAAATACTGCTTTATGTCATCAAATGCTTGCTGACATTCTTCTGTCTAGACGAAAGATACACCTTTCTTCATTAACTGAGTAAATGGTCTGCAACGTCCAGATAAATTCAAAATGAACCGCCTGATATATGCAAGTCGACCTTGGAATCCTCGTAGCTCTTTTAGGTTGCATGGAGGATGCATCTCTTAAATGTCTTTGATCTTCTCGGGATCTACGTGTATAGCCTTAGAGGTAATGACGAATCCGAGAAATTTACCACTAGAGACACCCAAGAAAGACTTGGTGGGGTTCATTTTGAGTTGATGCTGGCACATTAGATTGAAAATAGTTCTTAAATCTTGAATGTGATCTTTCTTTAGACGACTTTTGACATCAATATCGTCAACATAGCATTCGACGGTCTTTCGTAAATGATCTCGAAAGATAGTACTCATAGCCCGTTGGTAAGTTGCACCCGCATTCTTAAGACCAAACGACATGACTGTATAACAATATACTCCACGAGGAGTACGAAACGAAGTATGTTTTTCATCTTCAGGATTCATCCGGATTTGATTATATCCAAAAAATCCATCAATGAAAGAGATTCGTTCGAATCTACATGTATTGTCGATCATGACATCTGTAATTGGGAGAAGGAATTCATCTTTAGGGCAAGCATCATTGAGATCCCGAATGTCTATGCAAACCCGAACCATTTTAGTCTTTTTTAAAACTGGTACAACGTTGGCTACCCAGTCAGGATGCTGTTCTTTTTTGATAAAACCGCAAGCTATAAGCTTTTTGACTTCATCATCAATTGCATCCATCATTTCAGGCTTGAATCGCCGTTGCTGTTGTTTGACTGGCTTAGCATTTAGCAGGATGTTAAGTATATGAGTTACAACTTGAGGATCTAATCCCGCCATATCTTTATAACTCCATATGAATACATCAATATATTCACGAATAAGGTGAATTAATTCTTATTTATCATTCTCAGATATATTTTTGCTAATGAAGATTGGTCGAGATACGCCCTCCTCTCCAATATCGATTTGGACTAATTGATCCTCAGTAGATGATTTTTGTTGTTCAAAACGAAGTTTCTACTGATTGTCCATCCTTTGTGCCCAAGGGTCCACTTCAGGAGCTTCTTCAATGTCATCTTCATCATCTTCTGAGAATTCGGCGGACACCATGTTAGAAGATACTATTATCCGATGAACATGACCAATGCTGGTATCAGAATCCCAGGAGATGGAATCAGAAGAATTAGATCGTTTTTCTTCGTCAGATTCGGAAAGTTCTGGAGTCGGAAGTGGTGAAGTATAGCCTAAACCTCGCTTCGATTTACTGTGATATTGTTGTGATTTTCCTTTTGGAGCAAAAATACGAAGGGATGTTCGTCTTCCTTTACCGCTGTTGAGGCCTGTTCTGAAATCATAGCCTATTTTACGGATGATTGCTTTGGCTTGTGGACTATAGCGACGTAGTTGTAGTTTTCCTGTATCATCTCTATTATCATTATAGAGCATGACTTTTTGTTCTTCTCTTTTATTAAAAAGTATGGGCCTTTCATCTTTCTTTCGAGACGGTACTAAGAAGTATGATTCTTGTATTGAATCCAATGATACTACATTTCGTAGAGATGATACGACTCCTATTGTAAGTGGTTTAAAGCCATCTAGCATATCCAAATAACATTGAGTATACTAAGAGACATCACTATACTGCAAAGGAGATACTTTATTGATTTTTATACCATCATTTACAATAGGACCTTTAGCCTTAGCGGGCTTAGTCAGATTGATGACAAGAGAGAGAGAAGAAGAGCGAGAAGGAGGAGGGTGCTTTTTACGATGAAGGTCGATTACAAGTGGCTCAGAAGAGGTGAGCTCCCTTTGTTCCTGGCTATCACCAATAGGCTGCTTCTCGTAGGAAGGAAGATAGATGGTCAGTGGTTTGGAAGACTGAGGACAGAAAGTACACCCTTTGACAGGGATCACCAGAGTATTATTTGGTATACTTTTCTGTTCTTCATCTGTGTCCATTGCCAGTACCACCTTCATGAATTCTTCTTTGTACATACAAGAATCGTTGTAGTATGCTTCAACTCTTTTGAAAGGATTCAGATCTGCAACCTCTTTTTGGACTTTTCTATTACCATCCTCATATTTGAAACATTGGTGGAGAGTAGAAGGTACAATATTGTGTTCATGGAGGAATGGTCTTCCTAATAGAGCATTGCATGAACCATAATTGTCAATTACATAGAAAGTCACCTTTGTACGAAGATTGCCAATTTGAAGTTTTAGGCGTATCTTTCCCAAAGGTTTACTTCTTCCTTGATTGAACCCCGGGATGGTAGTGATAGTTGTAGAGAGGTTATGCACTGGGATCTTCAAAGCATCCAGCAAAGACTTCGACATGATACTAAGAGCAGACCCTGGATCAATCAGAATACAATCAACTTTCATTGTATCCACATACCCCGTGAAATAGAGAGGACGATCATGACGATTGTCTTCTAACAACATGTCATCTTGTGTAAAGATAATATTGGACATTAACTCAAATACACTATGACAATGTGCACAACTGACTGGCTCCTTTCTAGGCTTTTTGAGAAGAGTAAGACAAGCATCAGCATGCATCAAAGCTTCACTTAATGTCTCTCAAGTTTCTTTTGAGAGATGTAAGAGTTCAAAGATAGACAATCTTGTTGGAGTATTGGCTAATTGAGCCAATATGTCAAAATTATATGGTTTTTCGAGTCCAATAGATAAGGACTTCTTTAATGCTTTGTCAAAACGGATAGGTTATTTTCCCTTGTCTGCTGATATCGGTTTAGGAGGAGTTGGTTCAACCACCGACAGGGATGTAGATGGTATATTCTCAGCAGGAGAAGTTGATGTAAGAGGAACATCAGGAGATGAGACAGGATTATCTTAATTTTTAGAATATTCCCGAAGATAAGGTTTTCCAGATCTAGTGCCAATTAGAATTTTTTTCTGCTACTGGTTTAAAGGATACCATGTTGCAATTCTTAGATTTGGATTTGGAGTGCTTTTTTTGCTTAGAAGAGGAAGGCATTTCAAAATCTGCCACTAGATCTGGGTGAATCCACATAATCTCTCCTCTGTTAGTTGATAGTAGAACAAGACCTTCATTTTGAGGAGGTAGGAGATTCACGATCTCGAGAGTAGTCATTGGAATGGGGACAACACCATCTTGTACAAGTTGTGGTGGAAAGTCACCAAATTGTAGAGAAACCACATTAGTAGTCATTGTCTTTTCATCATGCTGAAGAGTAATTGCTCCAGAGTTGACTATGTCCTGGATTTTGCCTTTGAGCACGTAGCATGCTCTAGTTGGATGCCCTATAAATCTGTGATAAACACAGTATTTAGGGTGATCGGTTTTACCTACTTCTTCTAGCCGTTTTGCCTCTGGCAGTTGAAGCTTATTGCTTTTGATTAAGCAATTAAAGATGCTTAAAGTATCATCTTCATCAAAAGAATACTCTTCTTTCGGACGAGGTGTCTTCTGTGGTGGTGCTGATGGAGTGAGTGTTGTCTGAGCAACATTGACAGCCAATGACTCCTTGCCCTTGAGATTGATGGCCAGTATTTTTTTACCCTTGTGGTTATTCTGGCGATTATTACCTTCGGGTGTAGATTGTTCATCCTGGTTAGGATGAGTCATTTGAACTCCTAACTGTTTGAACTTTTTGGCACTGACCTCTGCCGCCTTGGCATTCATAATAAAAGAAGGCCAATCCTGGAATTGTGTAGATCCCATCCACATACTGATAATAGGTAACAAGTTTGATTCACAAGTGTCTATCGTTACAGCAGATAGAGTTCCTAAAGGCATTTTAAGTGCCTCTCGACAGAATCTTTCAATAAAACTCTCTGTGGATTCATTGTGTCTTTGTTTGATCTTAATGAGGGTAGACAATGTCATATCATTGACTCCCTCATAAAACTATTCCAAGAACATTTGCTTGAAACCAGTAAAAAAAGTTATGCAGCTATCTGGCAAACTATGATACCAGTCGTATGCTGCGCCAGCTAAACAACCGACGAACACTCTGGTAAGGAGAGCAGCATTTGGCTGTAATTGGTTAGTCATCACTTCAAAGTGATTGATGTACTGACTTGGAGAAGTGCTGCCATCAAACAACATAATGGTTGGAAGTTTGTATTTAGGAGGGAATGAAACCTCCTTCCATTCAGTAGGATATTGTTGTTTTATGCCAAGTCTTTGTAGGCCATCCTTCTACTTGAAGGCCTCAAACTGAGTGCGCAGGAGTTTCACAGCCTCATTAGCATCCCCTGATGTTTGGGAATTAATAGGCTAGTTAGAATTATTGGGAGGAGGAACAGCGTGATAATTACTACCCCCAGTACCAGACTAACTGGGATCAGCTTGAATTGGTACAGAAGCAACCTGAGGAGGTGGTACCCCCAGACTAACATTAACAGGTACATAAGATGCTATAAGCTCTGGATTTGTAGCAGGATTTATAACCGGTGGCACTGCATATTGAGCCACGATTATAGTGTGTATACTTGCGACCATTTCAGCCATGGTCTTCAATTTGTCCTCTAGTGCCGTAATTTGTTGTTCTTGATTGGATGAACTAGAAGCATCTTGATCTTCTGTAATGGTATATGCCATCACTTCCCTTGCTGCTATTGAGGAGATAATTTGTTCAGAACTTTCACTATCTGCATCAAACTCAGATAAAGAGTCTTCTCCCATGTGAGCGATGGGGAGATCTTCTTGATTAAAGACACATTGGTTCAAATTTCGATGTCTTGATCTGGTGTATTGAAAGACCCCTTCTCTGGATGCATAAATCCGATCTAAGTATTGCTGACTGGGATTACGGGACGTATTACGTCTTGGACGTTTTTTTACCCCCAGTGCCTTGAGAAGTCATGTTGACAGAAGTATATAATAGCTCGTCTTCATCTCTTGTCATAGGTTCAGGAGTTGCAGTATAGTTTAGACGATCGAAGATAGATCGTTTAGCTGATTGGCAACAACACTTGATGACCACTTCATGAAGGCAGTGGCGATCTGAAGAGTGATTTAGAGGTGAAGGAGACATCCCAGCGATCTCCTGTCTTTGTGTAAAATGTTCCTGGAGATCAGTTACTACTACAGGACGAGAAGAAGTCGGAGGAATATATTCCTTAATGATGTTAGGAACATGCCTCATATTCTTCAGATGTTTAGTTTCCTGTGTGTACAAAGATGTACTTAACTCATTAGCATAAGTGGTTGGGTCTTTCTTTTCAAACTTTGGTTTCTGGTATAGATTGGCCTTTGGCATAGGATTCTTACGTTTCACCAAAGTTGATACTGATTGACGTCTATTGAGATAAGAACGTAAATCAAAAAATTCTGCTCCAGGTGCCTCTGTTTGAGATACTTTCAATTTCCCTTGCTTGGATCTTAAAATTTGCAAGGTTGGAAGATCTTGACCAAACCCCATAAGGGTATGCAAGATGCCTCTTTGATCAGTATTCTTTTCCATAGCAAAGATCTGAAGATCTTTGTTTAAAGGAAAGGAATCTGATATGTCTTCCTCTGAGTCACACACCAGAAAAGTTTGAGAAAAGACCAAAGGGTGCTTTCCTTTATTTTGTAGAGGGTTAGCTAAGAAGCGTTTTCCTCTATTTTGTTGTGGGACCAATTTAGGCATAGGTTGCACCAGTTGAGGAAATGTCAAAGGAGCCTTCCCTTTGTCCTGTCTAGTTTTGGCACTAGGACATTGTTTCTCCAAGTTCAGAACTGGAGAATTGGAAAAGGGAATAGCCAAAAGACTAGTTCCCTTAGGTTGCGCCAGAGCAGCAGACTATGCCTGAACAACTGATTGCTTGGGTTGCGCCACAGTGCTATGGGCTACTGGTTGCACCTTGGCAGCAACATGGGTAGACTGCACCTTAGCAATAGTTTGAACAGATTGTGCCTTGGCAGCAAAGAAAGTAGTAGACTGCGCACGGGGAGCAGTAAGAGTGGATTGCGCTCGGGCAGTAGTAACAGGAAGAGTGGGCTGTGCGTAGGTAGTAGAAACAGACTGCGCCAAAGCCACAGAGGCAAATTGTGCCTTGGCAACAGAAGCAGATTGCGCCAGGGCAACACCAACCGTAGAAGACTTAGGAGTCCACACAGTTTTGTTCTTAGTGATAGCCACAGTGCACTTATTGCTCTTCTTGTTAATCATATCTTCATAGGCTGTTTGGTTGATCTGAACAACCTGAGTCTTCTGTGTCTTGTCGATCGATGTAATATCACATTGAGTTGTCACCTTGTCATCGGAGGAGAAAGTTGTCCCCAGCAGTCACCATTTTATTTGCAAAAACAAAAAGTTTTATAACAAACTTAGAAAAGAGTACAAAAGTACAATAATTTCTGGAGAAGTACAACTGTAGGAATCAGATCAGAAGACGATCACTTTATCCCTTGGACTATGTGAATTTGAAGACTGGAGCCTCTGGAGAATGTAGCAGCAATTCTGCTGGAGTACTTGATCTCTGTGATATTTCAACAATGATTGAAAACTCTATTTATAGAGTTCTGGAAATAACTGTTTTAGCAGTTATTATGATGTGTGCGAGGTTGGATTGCGCCACATTGGGTTGCGCCGATCTTTTGTTGCACCAACTTTCATTCAATTAATCAATCGTGTACTAACTGTATTTAGACGTGTGGCATCATATGATTGAGATGCGCATGGTCGTGTACAGAATAATGGGCACGTTTTGAGAGATTAGTGGCATGTGTGCCACGTCATCCAGCTTTAGAAAATGAAAGTTGTCTCAACTTCATCAGGTTGCGCGAGCTTCAGTCAACAAGTTAAACTGCACTTGATTGAATTGCGCCTAGACATGTGTCAGCTTTTGAGAAAAAGTCGTTCAGATTGTGTCTAGGCGCAACTAAGGGATTTGTTTAAATTGTGCCTAGGTGCAACTCACAGGTTGTGCGGGACAGATGTCCACTTAATCTCCTCGAGCGGCACATTTTGAGGGATTCAAAGAGATTTTCTTCGTTTACTATGCTGTCAGTTGTCAGTATTGTCAGGAAATGATGGCAATTAAATATCAGACGCCACGTAGACTTTGGCACAATATGACTGGGGTGCAGTCTGATATTTGGCACAACCTGACCAGTGGCATAGTTTGATCTCTGAGCTTTATAACAGTTGCGCAGTTTGATTTTTGAGGCACAACTTAATTGTTGAGTAATAAATATATGGCATAACTCGATTTTTAGGCCCTACAATGTGCCTTGTAAATATGTCTTCAAAATATTCTGTGTCGCGAGACTCAATGATATGATTTGACTCAATATCAAGAAATCTTCGAGCATCACTCTTCTCGGCATACCCCAAGAAGATCATCTTTGTTGTCCTTGTCCCAAGCTTCTGAATCTTCAGATCTAGAAGCTTGACATATGCCAGACACCCCCACACTCGAATGACATTCAAGTTAGGTCTGACCTTGAACCAGAGTTCATGAGGAGTAATATCTGAAGTTGTATGATGCACTCTATTTAGAATAAAAATGACCATCAATACAGCTTCTCCCCAGTAGCACTTTAGAAGACCCGCAGTCAACATTATTGAGTTAATCATTTCTGTCAATGTTCTGTTCTTCCTCTCTGCTACTCTGTTTGATTGAGGAGAGTACGGAGCCGTACTCTCATTGACAATTCCATGTTCTTTACAAAATGATGCAAATTCATGAGACCTGTACTCTCCACCTCGATCACATCTTATTCTTTTGAGTTGTTGTCCAGTCTGCCGCTCAGCTTTGGCCCTGAACTCCTTAAACTTCTCGAATGCTTTGTCTTTAGCCTTCAACAAGTAGATGAACGCATACTTTGAGAAGTCACCGATGAAGGTTATGAAATACTTCATCCCGGCATTTGTAGAATTGTTTGAAGTCACAGATATCAGAGTGTACCAACTCAGAAGATCTGTACTTCGATTAACCCGAGGAAAGGGTTTCCTTGTGATCTTCGTTTGAGCAGAAACTTTACGTTTCTCTACCTTACCCCTACATTTGGAGATAAGTCCTAGACTAGACATTCTATTTATTCGTTTACAATAAACATGTCCTAGCCTATAATGCCATAACTCAAGAGTATAAGCAGAAGGAGTGATTACATTAATTACATTGGACTGATTTACAAGCTGAATTTTGAACATTCCTTCGATACAAAAATCTTTCCCGAAATATGTTCCCTTAATAGAAATCACCATTTGGCCAGCATTAATGTCCATCTTGAGGCCTGTATTACAGAGTAGGCCTCCCGAGATCATGTTCTTTACGATAGCAGGTACATGCTTTCCACCTTGAAGCGTCAGAGACTTCCCCGAAGTTAGCTTCAAAACTACCGTCCCAATCCCGAGCACTTCAGCTTGTGCCTGGTTTGCCACCATAACCACTTCAGAAGTTGGTGTATAAGTGGTGAACCACTCTTTGTTGGAGCAGATATGGCAGGTGGCTCCAATGTCTACCTACTAGTCAGAGTCAGCCTCTACCGTATCGACCTGCACAATCATAGCAACAACGTCAGTAATCATAGATACCTTGCTAGGCACTCCTTGCTCTGATTGCTTAGTCTTTGGTTTGTATTCATTATTAAAGTGGCCATACTTGCCACACTTGAAATAAGGCATCTGAGACTTTGCCTTCTTTTGCTTGAAGGAAGTCTCCTTCACGTTTAGATTGTTAGGGTCCTTCTTCTTACTGTGGAAAGCTGCATGCTTTTCCCTTGGTTCCCTGGTATGAACCAGATTGGCGCTAGCCAATTGCTTGGACAGTACGTCCACCTTCAGTTGAGCCCTCTTCTGGTCCTCAACGTAGATTTCCTGCAGGAGATCGTCGAGACTGACCTCTAACTTCTTTCTATGTATGTTTGCATAGAACTTGCTCCACCCAGCAGGGAGCTTCAAAATGATCCCTCCAACAACAAACTTGTCACGGAGGGGCATTGCCTTGTCTTTCAACTTCTGTCGCAGTTTTAGGAACTCCTTCACCTGCGGCAGCATTGGCTTCTCGTCCTCAAAGAATCATTTGTGATATTTCTCAACAAGAAATATCTTGATGCGGTTCTTATCATCCTCGTATAGTTTCTCCAGAGACTCCCAAATCTCTCTGGCAACAGTCTTCTTTAAATAAGATTTGGCAAAGGAATCTTCCATAGCATTTAGGATCATAAGCCTACAAATGCTATTGTCCCTTCTCCACTTGGCCTAGTTCTTAGTAGCCACAGAGATTGTGGCTGCAGATTAAGTTTCTGGAATAGCAGGTTCCTCCTCAAACAGCACATGATCAATATTAGAGAACTCAATATTGATGAAAACCTTTCTTTTACAGATTTCATAGTGCTCACCATTAAATTGTTCTAACTTTGAGAAGTTAGGATTGACTAGCGAAGCACAAAAGTTTTCCATCTCCTGATTTAAGCTTTGAGATTGTCATTGTTGGGGCACAATTTTCGATAGAAAACTGAGAAAATAAAACAATTATAAAAATAACATTTCAACACCATACTTCAAAGAAGGTGCAACCGAGATCCTTGGAGGATTCTGAGTTACGAAAATCTAAAAAGATTTTGTAACAGTAGCAAGCCACAGTAGTACTTCTAAAAAGAAGATACTAAGTGAATTGCTATATGCAGCAACAACGTGGATGACAAGCGATAGATGGAATATTGCTGGGGTGAATGATCACCAATGCTCAAAGCTTAATTTGCCCCACACGAACAGCTTCCAGGATCCAACAAGTTCGACGGAGAACATTGGAAAACTCTGCTCTTATGACTCCTCCGATGGAAGCGAACTCCTGTGGCACTAAGTGGCGCAGGTACTGCTCTTCTCTACTTTCTCGAACTTTATGGAACTGTGTTAAAAACACTTATAAACTTTTGTATATTTTGTGTGTACCAAAAGAGAGTAGAGAGAACCTTACATAGGCCCGCACTGTAACTGCCCAGTTAGCAGAACGTTTCGGACGTGGTAAAAACCGCTCCTAAAAGTGTTGCAACTGCTCAAATCGTACACAGACACGATCTAAGCCAACTTGCGCACAACGCGAGCCACCTGTGCAACGTGTGCCACCCGCGCAACGTGCGCACCTTGCACACCGTGCGCACCCCATGCACCTTACATACTGCACGCACAGCGCCACTTGCGTACTCTACGCAACCTTTTCCAACCGCGCGCCAACAGGCAGCGCCCATAAAATGCCACATTACGCCTCATGAGCCCATGTGCCCAAGTCCGAGTCCGAGTCCTTGTTCGAGTCGCTAAGCCCCTACGGGGCTTAGCTATATTGGAAATTACTTCCCAAGAGTAAAAAGCATGAATGCTTCATTGTTGATTTGTTCTTTTTTTCCATTATAAAAATACCCCCACATGGCACACTCATGTGCACCTCTACACCACTTGTACATCTATAAACAAGCATAGCTTATATATAGAGATACACTTCCTTTGGCCTAGCTGACGTGGGACTAAAGTTTCCAACGAAAAGGGCCAAAACCCAACACTTGGTTATGGCTTTGCGGCCAAGGATCATTGCCTATTAGTCACACATGCACATACAACATAGGTATACCCCAAAACATGTACCCAAAACTAACATACATACTGCAAACACAGGCTAAAACATACTTATATAGTGGTATATTGATATTAAGCATTGATGACCTGTGTCATTGATACACAAGTTACACATTTCGACCTGAACACATGAACTGCAGGAACTGAATCCAAACTCTCCTTATTTTCTCCTTAGTTACATATATACACTGCTACATTTATAATATACTCTCCTTATTTTCTCCATGATATTGTTCACTTATTTTCTTGTTAGTCAACAAGCTCATTAACATAAAATTTGTGCTCTTGTTCTCTCAGGAACTACGTATATGGAAAAAGAAGATGCTGTGAATATCGAAGGGATGTGCTCCGGCCGAATTTTCTACTTATTTTGGTTTTATTTCTACTCAGTTTTAGATGTTTAAGATGTATGGAAACTACATACTTTGGTTGTATATGTTTGTGTTTGGACAAGCCGGCGCATGGGTCCTGGCAGATGCGAGACAAGTACTGTGCCTTCAGTCCATGTGCTGGAGGAAATCTCAATGTGCATGGCATGCGGGCTGTCAAAGGGTAGCGCTGCTAGGACTTCTTGGCGCGTGGCCTTTCGGCGCATGGGGGTCGTCGTTCCCAAACAACAAAGTCTGTTATGGAAGTTCCAAAAAGTTCTAGTGGCCATAACTTGTGTTATAAGACTCGAAATCTGATGAAATAAAAGCCAAAACCACATAAAATGAAATTTCTACCACAATAAACAACTATTTTTCAAAAATAAGCACTTTTAAGTGATCAATTCCACCAAAACACCCAAAAAATCTAACTTTAAACTCATATCTACACTAAACTAGCTATTAAATTCGAAATCTACAAGAATTAAACATGTAGAGAAAGGATAGATGTATATATAGGCTAATAATATGAAAGGAATCAAAGAAAATAAAAATGTCAAGTGGTCTCTCTATATAGTGCAAGGTGCACTTGCCTAGGTGGGTTGGTGGGAGTAAATAAAATGAGAGTGAATGAGGAGAGAGAGAAAGAGAGAGAGAGTGGAAGAGAGTATTCATATGGAGGTGGGGGGTGGTCCCACTAAACCCTAACCCTAACCCTAACTATTCTAATTAAATCTGGATCACAACACGGTCCAGTGATTTCATCATCAAAAAGTGAACCACACCTATAACCAGACAAGGACAAGGGGTAGCACACTAATTCACAACGAGACATTATTTCATGCCATGATCAGGTGTAAATACATGATATATATACAAATACCAGATATCGTATACAGGATCAATGCAAATAAAATACGTATACCGGGAACGAAAAGTAACATCTCTACCCTCAGAAAAATTCTGTCCTCAAAATTTCAACCAATACGAGATAGAAAAATCAGAGCAAACAAGATACTAACTACACATGCATTTAATCATGCAAGTAATTATCCACACTATAGGGTGCTAATCAAGCACAAATATCGAACTACGAAGGCATGAGAAGAAATATACCTTTTGACTCAAACAAGTGCGGATATCGAGATATGATTTCATCCTCGCGCTCCCATGTCGACTCTTCCGATGAGTGATGGACCCAAGCGACACAAACAAGCTTAAGAGTCCGATTCTTGAGCACCTTCTCTCCGATCCCAAATGGATACGGGTTATTCCTCGTAAGTCAAGTCGGTACCAATGACTAGCTCAGAATGATCGAGGATATGGCTCGGATCTGGAACATACCTACGCAACTGAGATACATAAAATATATCATGCACATCACATAACGAAGGCGGAAGGGTAAGACAATAAGCAACATCCCCTGCCCGTGCGAGAATGTCAAAAGGACCAACGTAACACAGACTAAGCTTTTCTCAGGATCCAAATCTAATGACTTCCCGAGTAGATGAAATTTGCAGGAACTCCTGATCACCGATGCTAAATTCTGGGGGTCTCCGATGTTGATCTGCCCAATTATGATGTATATCCTACACAACTCGAAGCCGCTCCTTGATCGCTTGACTATCTCTACTGTTTGCGTGATCATCTCTAGTCCTAACAATTTCTGTTCACCCATATCTTCCCATGCTACAGGAGATCTGCACTTCTTTCCATATAATGCTTCAAATAGAGCCATCTGTATGCTCGCCTGCTAACAGTTATTGTAAGAGAACTCTAATAAATGAAGATAATCTTCCCAAGATATGCCAAAATCTAAGGTGCAAGATCGTAACATGTCTTCCAAGGTCTGAATGGTTCTCTTTGACTGCACGTATGTTTGCGGATAGTAAGATGTATTGAGCCTCAATCTAGTGCCCAAGCCCCGGTGCAAAATCTGGCCAATGTGAGAGGTGAATCGGGTATCTCGATCTGATACTATGCTTACTGTAACACCATGCTGCCTTACTATCCACTTCACATACATATCTTCCAACTGCTCAGTAGACTATCCCACTCTAAAAGAAAAAATATAACCTACATTTGTGAGCCGATCCACTATCACCCAAACTACGTTATGTCCAGTTGGAGATCTAGGTAAACCGGTCACAAAATCTATCATAATGTGCTTCCATTTCCACTCGAAAATAGGAAGCGACTGGAATAACCCTGCTGCCCTCTGTTGTTCTTCCTTCACTTTCTGACATACCAAACCTCGAAAAACAAACCTCGCTATCTTCCTCTTCATGTCATTCCACCAAAAGTGTTATTTTATATCTTGATACATTTTCGTTCCTCCGGGATGTATAGAATAGGGAGAGCTGTGAGCCTCTGCCATAACTTATTGTCGTAGGTTCCCACTCGGTACACAAAGACGATTTCCAAATCTAAGTGTCCTATCCTCATGAATTACCAACTCCTTCCTGAGACCCGACTCACATTCAAATCGAAGCTTCTACATTTGTGGGTCTTCTGCCTGAGCTATTCAGATCCTCTCCACTAGAGTAGACTAAATCTGTAAACTTGCCATAACTCTAATATCTTGAAGTAAAATCACTTTAATTCCCATTTCCTGAAGATCTTCCAAAATATGCCTCTACGATGTCAGGACGAATGCACTATACCTTCTACTCAAGGCATCTGCTACCATGTTTGACTTGCCTGGACGATACTGTAGATCCACATCAAAATCCTTCAAAAAATCTAACCATCTTCTCTGTATCATGTTCAGGTCCTTCTGGGTGAATACATACTTCAAGCTCTTATGATCAGTATAAATCTCTACTCGATCCCCATAAAAATAGTGCCTCCACAATTTAAGAGCAAATACCATTGCGGCTAACTCTAAATCGTTGGTCGAATAGTTCTTCTAATGATCTCGAAGTTGTCGAGATGCATATTCTATCACCTTTTCATGTTGCATCAATACACACCCGAGTCCCTTCCCGGATGTGCCATAATATACTATAAATTATTCCGATCCTAATAAAAGTATAAGAATCGACGCTGAAATTAATCTCTTTTTTAGTTCTTCAAATGATGTCTGTTAATCTGTTGACCAAACAAACTCTAACTTCTTACGCGTCAAACACATCAAGGGTGCTAAAATTCTGGCAAAGTCTGCTACAATCCTCTGTAGTATCCTGCCAATGCCAGGAAACTATGCACATCTGCCACCATCCTTGGAACTGGCCAATTCTTTACGGCCTTAACCTTCTTCGGATCCACTGATACTCCTGCTCCGGATATGATGTATCCTAGGAATAAAATGCGATCCAACCAAAACTCGTACTTACTAAGCTTGACATAAAGCTGATGCTCCCTTAAGGTCTGTAAAACTATCAGAAGAAACTTCTCATGTTCTGTTTCACAACTGGAATAGATGATGTTGTCTATGAATACCACCACAAACTTGTCCAAATAGCACATGAAGATACATTTCATCAAGTCCAGAAATACTACTGGGGCATTAGTTAATCAAAATGGCATTACTATGAACTCATAATACCCATATCACGATCTAAATGTTGTCTTGGGTATG